>PVJD01004712.1:0-130461 GCA_004026545.1 Mormoops blainvillei
GAAATAAACCAACATCTTTATGGTCGATTAATATATAATAAAGGAGGCAAGAGCATACAATGGGGTAAAGACAGTCTATTCCATAAATGGTGTTGAGAAAATTAGACAGATTCATGTAAAAAAAAAAAAAAAGAAAGAAACTAGACCACCCTCTTACATCATACACAAGAATAAACTCAAAGTGGATTAAAGACTTAAATGTTACACTCAAAACCATAAAAATCCTAGAAGAAAACAGGCAGTAAAATCTCAGACATTTCTCATAGCAATATTTTTTTCAGATATATCTCCTCAGGCAAGGAAAACAAAAGAAACAAATAAACAAATGGGACTACATCAAACTAAAAAGTTTTGCACAGCAAAGGAGACCATCAAGAAAATGAAAAGACAAGCCAATGAGTGGGAGAGCCTATTCTCCAATGATATATCTGATAAAAGGTTAATATCCAAAATTTATAAAGAGCTTAACACAACTCAACACCAAAAAAAAAAAAAATGAAGTCAATTAAAAAATGGGCAAAGTGTCTGAATAAGGTATTCTGATGACTAATTTTAAGTCTTTTTTAAAAAGTCTTTTAAGTCTATTTTAAAATTCATTAAATCTCAATTAAAATCCTTCCACTGATCTTCTGGCTATCTTCCACTTGCTATGAGTAAAGTCAGAAACAAGTCGTCAGTATTTTAAGACAATCAAAATTTTCTACATTAAAATATTTTTAATGCCTTGGCATACAGTATAATTTTATTAACCTTAATGAAGCTCTACAAGCAAGTCCTCTACATCTTCTTAGAGTTGTCTGTGTATAGCACCTAAGGTAATAATTATTCAGAATAAAAGAGATAATATACGTGAAAAAGGGGTATATAACTATAAACTGCTATTTATTTAAGTATTAGTTTTAAATTTTTTGTGGTTTACCATTTCTTACCCTATATTTATTTCTAATGGCATGTTTCGCTCCCATTCTATGGGCTGTTTCATGTCTGTATGTTTTCCATGGTGCTTTGCATATGCTCTCTACGAATTACATGTATTTTAATGTATGTTGTAAAATACTTTCAACCTTTCACAGGTAATTCAAAATATAAAAATTTATTATAATTTTATATAAAGTATTAAAAAATGTAAAAGACCCTCTGAAATGCAAATCAAAGCCACAACGAAATACTACTTCACATCCACTAGGATGACTATAATTAAAAAGGCAGATAACAACAAGAATTGGAAAGGATACGGAGAAACTGGAATTCTTACACATTGCTGGTGGGAATGTAAAATGGTGCAGTGGCTTTGGAGAACAATCTGGCATTTCCTCAAAAGGCTAAATACAGAATTATTCTATGACCTGGCAATAGAGTAGAATTTGCCAGGAGAAATTAAATATATGTCCACACAAAAACTGGTACATGAATCTTCATAGCAACATTGTTAATAGCAGCCAAAAGGTAGAAACAACTCAAATGTCCATCTGCTTATGAAGAGATAAACGAAATGTGCTATATATCTATACAGTGGAATATTATTGGGCAATAAAAAGAATATTGAAAACATTATGGCAAGTCAAAGAGACCAGTTACAAAAGACCACACATTGAATGATTTCATTTGTATGAATACGAAATATTCATATATTTTTACTACTTGTATTTCTATAAATTCACCTTAAAGAAATCACTTAATGAACACAAAAAGTTGTGTAAATATTGGTGTTAATCACAGTATTTTCTATTAGTTTCAACTTGGAAACAATTTAAGTGTCTAATAATAGATTTAGTATTATGGTTCATCTACATGCTAAAATATTATGATCTATTAAAATTATAAGGCTATAATTAACAAGATTGTATTAAAATATAAAGAGTTTTAAATAATCATAGATAAATATGGAAGTATATAATACAGAAAATGAATGACTGTAGTTATATAAAAACACCTCTCTCTATAAAAAGAGTTGAGGTGGCTGGATTATGGAATATTTTTACTGTTGTCTTTTTGGTTTTTTCCTTGTAGTTTTCTTATATAAACTTTTTAATTAAAAAATTGAAATTGTTATTGTTCCATTAAACAGGTAGTCAGCACAGCGATCCAATACAACCAAAGGGTTCCCTGGAGCTACCTAATGAAAGAGCATTTGGTACATGTGGGGAAGAACTTCAGGCACTAGTGTTTAATTTCAAATCTATGACAAAAAACACTTTGATGACATTAGAGGCAATAAGGTGGTTAAAAAGAGCCCAGTTCATTAAGTGCCTGGCACATATGCTACCCATACCTGTGGTATATATTTATTATCTAGTATTTTTCAAGTGCATTGTAATAGTCATTGTTGCTCAATCAACAGAAGTGCAAGATATTGCCCTTATTCTCCCAGAGCTCACAGCTGAAAGTTAAGTAATAACACAATAATGAATACTTAGTTAATGGGAGTGTGCACATAGATGCTGTGAATGTGGTTTGCTAGGGAGTGATGCATGGAGATAACAAGAATTGAAGGACATTCAGGGCAGAGAGAGATACACCAGTCTCTAGGGCTATAGTTACTGTGCTTATACTTCAGAAAGGTTTGGCCTTCACATTACAGGCACCCTCAGCAGTGCAGGTGTACAAGGAATGAGTTGAAGGTAGAAAGATGCTCACAAGAATCTTTGCTATTAGGCATGTTGACAACAGACAGTCAGTCTGTATGTATGTGTGTGTATGTGTGTATACATGTATGTATTTGTTTTGCAGGGAATAAGGAAACAAAATTCTTATAAACAAAGTGCAATCAAAATATTTAACACTCCCAAGGCACAAGTAACCTAAACTCTAAATAAACTTTTTCCAATGTCTGCATTTATTGGTGTCACCTGGATACCCTACTCCCAAAGCTTGGACTGTGTACCATGTGATCATTTGTTAATGAATTAATCACTTTCTGATGTATTCTTCTGCAAAGGTCAACTGGTTCCTTGACATGAACTCAATCAACTTCTACATGAGAATTAAACAAGATGAGTATGCCCATGTATTTGTGACTCAGGTCCACCTCAGACTTTGAATCATCTATTGTTTTGAACTATCTAAGCATCTTATCCCTTCAATTAGTGATTAATAAAAATGGAGCAAAACATGAAGCCAGTGAAATTTGGTTACAATCTTCCCTAGCTACCCTTTTTTAAATCACTTGTTCTACTCTTCATTATTAAGGTAGAATTTGCTGATGCTGAAGATTTAAAAAGCATCTTTGAGTAGAAGGAAAAACAGTCAGCCACAGACTCCATACTCAGGAATGACTGTCACAAATATTTCAGTGGGTTTCATTCTAGTCTTTCTATACACAATTTTTGTTGTTATCCTGTATAGCTGGGAATGTAGGGTACACACAATGATAAATCCTAGTTTCACCAATGAGTTTGCTCCTCCATGAAGCATAACCCCGTCCCCCAGCCTCCATCTCCAGTCAATATCTGGGTTCCTGCAGAAAACAAAAAAATTACCCTGAGTTCTACACTCAGATCTCAGATACTTTTCTCCACAGCCCACACCACACCACAATTTAAATTTGTACTACTGCCCACTACCTCTGTTACCGTTCTCTACCTTCTAGGCGAGGGCCCCTGGGATAATACTACGAGCCACAATCAAACACGGATTTAACGCAGCAGATCGAATACTGCACATTGCTTACTGGATTTTTGGTGCTCCATCTCAGAGCCAGCTCCAAGGCTACATCAGTTTCTCCAGCTCTGATGCCTTCCGGGCCATCACCTTATAGTTCAGGTCCTTAAAGCACCACCGTACCTCAAAGGAGAGCCTTCTTTAATAATAAAGCCCTGACTGAAAACTGCTCCCTACTGTCCCTTTAATTATTCTCATTATGTTTTTACCTACAAGTGTGGGAAACACAGACACCTGCCAGCTCCTTAGCTCAGGAATTGCTCCAGGCCTGCCACACCCACCCCACACCCAAGTCCTAGTCAAGCTCCGCCCTTGTCAGCTCTCCATGGATGCTCTCCTAAGCTGGTTTCCTACCTCTTTCCTACCTTCCTGCTCTTCAAATAGTTTCGTTTGAAGAGCAAACAAAACAAGCAACTGAGCCTGGTTTCCCTGGAACCTTCTCTGACCCGAAGGTCCATTAGGACACCACTGCTGCTGCCTGCTCTTCTGCCTGAATGCTCTACAAGTGTGGACAGCGGCTCCTCAGCCTCGGCCCAGGCCAGGCCTCTAGGGTATAGCTCCTGGGAGGCCCTGCTTGCCCAAGGAGGAAGAACCAAGCAGCCCAGGGTTCTAAGGAAAGCAACATAATAGGCCAACTTCAGGACAGTGATGGAAGAAGAAAAAATTGGTCTCTCACTTCCTGGACATTCAGACCTAAACATAACTATAGAGAAATCATGAATATCTGAATATTTTCCAAGAAATTTTCAGAAAGGAGTTTTCTATGTAATGCGTGGTCACTGGATTCCCAGACACCTGTCTCTGTCACATCTGTTCTTTTTCTGGAACAAGTCATTGTTGCTTCAGCCCCCTGAATCATCCACCTGCTCGTCTGCGCACACCATCAGAACACCACGCAGACGTGAGTCTCTCCTTGCCTCATGGCTGAAGCACTTAGGGTTTCCTTCCCTGCCACATGACTAACAATGCTCCTTTCTTGAACACAGTCAGTAAATAAAGAGTAATGGCTGCTGCAATGCCTCACGCAAATTATAAAGTCTGTACTTCTCATTATCTGAATTAATGCAGAGCGTGAAAGCCCATAAAGTACTATGATTAAATGAATGGAAATTATCCTACTTTCACTGATCAGTGTGAGGTGTTTGACTTCTGGAAATGGTCTTTTTTTTTTCTTTCTTCTTTATTTTGCTTATTGTGTTCAACTTAAAAGATGCAAACATTTAAAGATTATTTATTTATTCTTAGATTGGATAGAGGGAGAAAGAGAAGGAGAGAAACACTGATGCGTGAGAGAAACATCGACTGGTTGTCTCCCACATGCCCCCAAATGGGGAATAACCTGCAACCCAGGCACGCGCCCTGACCAGGAATTGAACCAGAGACCTTTCGGTTCATAGGCCAACGCTCAATCCACTGAGCCACACCAGCCAGGGCAAAGATGCAAACATTCATATAGTGACTGTTTAACCAGCCACTGAAAAGTTGAGGGGTCTGGTTACTGAACATATCTAGGAAGGTAAGTGACCCATGCTCATCTTTGATTAAATGCATGATCAGTGTATTGATTTAACAAGCAATATTTACATGGTCACCAAAACTTTAGTTATCCATTCAGTCAAAATACGGATTAAGCACCTACCATGCCAGGCACTGAATCACGTAATACCAAGATAATGGAGACAAGTCCTTGCCTTCAAGGAGTCCAGCGACCCATGGGGAAAAGGCAGGAGTAAATGAGTTCTTGGAACGGAAGTGCTACAAGGAGAGCACTAAGGAAACGAACAGCAGAGCTACCCAAGGCCATCCGCAGGAGACTGGAGGGGGCAGGGAGGGGGTATATCAGGAATGGGCTATTTCTCAGGAGAAATAATACTACTTACTTGAAAAATGCGTGAGATTTAACTTGGCAAATCAGAAGGGGCATGTACATGTCAAAGAACGTGTATGCTCAGCAGATGGCACATGTTTTACTATGACTTACGGGCCACTCATGGAAGAGAGAGGCAAGGGCCGGGGGACTAAGACCCGCTTGTACAGCCTTGCTAAGGAAATGGAATTTCATCCTCAAGTCACAAAAATATTTTGATCAGAGGAGACTTGATGTCTTACCAACCCCTTCACTACCTTGTCCCTGCCTTTTAAATGCAAATAGTTCTCCCACAAGCCACAATACACTGGGCGGCACCTGAAATCCAGCTGTGGGCGGCACTTGCATCTGGTAACTGTCTGGAACTGCTTACCTGTTTCCTCTCGACTTGCTCTTCCTTACCCTTGTCTCTCAAGTCCCTGAATCTAGTCTTAACTCCCACGCTGATGCTTCTGGCCACGCGTTTAGTTACCACTTAGGAGTTCTCTTTCCGTGTCGTGTCGCTGCTTGACTCTTAACTTTTTCTAGTTAGGTAATTTTACAGGCCTTAGCTTCAGATTACAGACACTCCCCACCACAATAACCCGTGACCCTCTGCCAGCAGACCCATGGTCGCATCACTATTCAACTGGAGTCTCTCACACTCTTAAAATAATAATCATGTTTCTCAGGTGGTTCTTACTGTGTAAGAGGTTTCTCAGGGTTGATGGGGATTGTAGCTCTTTACCTTAAAGATATATATTCACATATACAGGATGACTAGAGGTCTAACCATAATTTTAGCTATGTCCCTGGATTTTGGTTTGTCCTGTGACTTTCCTTAGCCCTAGTTACTTGAATCTGCATTTTATAGAGGAAGAAAAATGAGAACTAGATTAACGTTGTCACTGGAGTTCATTTACAGAGTAGGAAGTCTAGTTTTTTTTTCTTTTTCTTTTTCTTTTTACTTATTATATTTTTTTCATTACTATTTATCCCCCTCTGGAAGCCTAGTTTTTTATTTCGCTTTACATCTGGTTGGGAAAACTGTCTAGCTATTGTAAAGTATCCTTGGCTCACATTAATTCTTGATTCACCCAATGAAAAAACTTGGAAAAATATTGATATGCATTCAACCTCCCATGATTAAATACTTTTGTTCACTATTTGGTACCTCATTCCAGCCTTTCCCAGCAAAACTGCCTGTGATAAAAGCAGTAGAAAGAGGGGAATTCATATTAAAGCCCAAACATGATTATAAGCTACAAAGGCATATCATACTAAATATGAATTTTTTTTCCTTCATGAAAAATATAGAATAGTGAGAGTAGTATAGGTTTTGGATGCAGAAAGGTTACTATCCAACCATTTGGGCAGGTACTTTGTCTATAAAACGGAGATAATAGAAATCCCCCCAAGAGTTTTGTGAGGGTTAAAGAAAATGAAATATTTAAAGTACTTTATGTAGCACTCAAAAAACGGTTAATACTTTTATTACCATTAATACTACTACTATTACTTTTACCACAATAACCAGTGAAATATGACACTAAAGTCAATGACCCATCTTTAAGATGAACTGATGAATGATCCTGCAAGAATTTAGGAATATTTTATTTGAAATTATAGTTCATCTCATATGAAGGCATATCACTTATATATTAAGAGGGAGAAGAAAGTATAGTGTAAGGGTATATTAAAAGATCTAAGTTTGAGACTATTCCAGTAGTCAAAGGGACCACTGGCAAGTCTTTAGTAGTAGAGTTTCTGGGTGGTTAATATATGAAAATTTTTTTTAACTATTGAGTGTTGGCAAAGAATTTACTCCCCCCTATCAGCTCCCACTAGCACCCAGCCCCCACTCCAAAAGAGAAAGAAAACAAATCCAGGTGCCACTGCTGGAAGCTATACGCCCTCGGATCCTGGCAATAACAACAAAAGCATTTGTAATTTCCTGCCATAAAGAAGAGGATGCAGAAATCCTGCATCTACTTAAGAGTAATTTAAAATCTGGAGGTTATAGAAACCATAGCTGCATTTTGATTATTGGCATTCTGCGAAATACAGGGGTTGTCTGTAAGATTTACAAGGTGCGTTCATTTCTTGGAGAATTCTTGTTTAACTAGGATATGCCATTGAACATCTTTTCCCCAAAATACATTATTTAATCTCAATAATTGCTGTTGGAAAATTTCAATACGAATTGAGTTCAATATTTGTTCCTTGCACCTCAACAAATTTGAGTCTACTTCAAAGATCAAAATTTATAGATATCTAGAATAAGAAAGTAAAGTTAATAAATGAATCACTAATAAATAATTCCAGTAAGTATACAACTTCTGATACGTGCTTCGCCTACATCTACTAGAGATGAACATACTGCAAACAGCGTTTTTGTACCATTTTGATGAGCCAGAAAGTGCATACTTCATTTTCTTAAAGGAAGAACTAAAGCAAACAATGGTTATAAAACATACTCAGGGCCATATAGCAAATTAGTGTTTGAACTAGGAATAAAATTCAGATTTGCATTCAAATGCCTATTATACATCTAGTCTAAGTTACTGGTGATGGGATGGTAGCAGGGAAGGGAAAAAATATTCTCCCCTCCATGATCCAAGAAAGGAAATATTTCTTTTCCCAGATCAAAATAAATGTGTTGTGAATTTGGACAGGCTTTTTCTGAAACTGTTTCTGATTCAGTCATAAGATAAAATCATATGAATTCTAAGTAAATGTGAATACATATGCATGTATCTCTTTAAGAAACGCTTTAGATCACAAAACACAGCTTGCAAACTTAAAATTATTTGACTCACTGCCTAATATGCTCTATAAAAACTTTAGCTTTTTCTGTTTTAATTACTAGTTCCCACTAAGCAATTATAACTTAAGGAATTTTCTCATTAGCTTTATTAATAACTTTCCTCATAGTTTAATATCCACTCTATTTGGAACCATTGATGATCCCCTGTCCAAACACAGAGATTCTCAAGGGCATACTAAGAGGTACTTCTAAAAGATTAGAACAAACCAGAAAACCAGAGATTATGACTGCCAATAAACAAACAAATAGGGAGAAATTGGAGAATAGAAAATGTCAATGTCTCCCTGAAGGCTGAAATTAATTTATTTTACATAACTTATTTTTCCTTGGTAACTTTTCTAATTTGAATATAAAGTTAGATAGTCTCTACCTCACTACCACAAAACTGTTTAATAGGAATAAGGGACCGATGTTGCAGGAAAGAAGAAAACCTCTTCCTCTCACATTTTAATAAGGTCTATATCAGATATTAAAAGCAAAGAATCTCATTTATACAATGTCCATATTAAAGAGTAGATGCAAAGTGTTTTATACACTTTAGCTAAAGAATATAGATTAAATATTTCTTGATATTGATATAGTTTTTTATTACTTCAAGATGTCTTTAAAGAACTGCATAAAATCTTCATATAAATACAACTAATCACATTCACACTGCAAAGTATGACAAAAAAAATCTCTCTAGATGAAGATTATTCCTAAACCTTCCTTTAAAAATAAAGAAACAGGCTAATCCTTAGCTTTGTTCAACATAACTGACTGAATATATTAATATTCAGATAGTATAATTCTTACAACTTGAGATCAGCAGCCCTGCAGGTCACAACTGGAGGACACCTGAGCCAACCTGTCATGTGCCAAACAGTGACCTTCACCAAGAACTCTCCTTTCATAGCTCAGCCCCGAAGCTCTAGCAAATTAAAAGCATTTATTAAATAAAGATGAATTCAATTCTGATCATCTAAAGAGATTTATCTCTACTTTAAACAGAAACCTCCCATCCCCCCCACTGCAGCCAAGAGCATGGGCTCCTGCTTTAGAGCTTACCTTCCTCTGGGGCCACTGACCTCCTGTGTCGGCACTTCCAAACCTTGGGGACTGAAATTGACTGACCGTGTCTTGGGTTATAGTGGTAGCATGCACCCATGGTGCCAAAGGGTGGGGAGCCTGCGGCAAACATGGTGGATTCTCAGGACAGTTTGAGACAAAGGAACGTGGAGAAGATGTATTTCCCTTGCTCCATCAAAGGAGCAACTGGTACCGTGCCACGGGGTGAAGAGACTCTGCCAGGCATTGAGTCAACCGTCCGTATGCTCAGTGGGCCAGACAGGTTTCACCACTTTACGATCATATTAATGACAAAACTTTTTTTTTTTTTTCTAACCAACAAATTCTTCAAGAGCTTCTTTCTGTTTTCTTCCTCTTTCAGGGGAAGGAAGAAGTGATCTCTCTGCTTTTCAAAAGATGTTTTCAAAGAAACAGAGAAACTTAATTTTTTTTTTTTACTTTTCATTTTTTTTTAATCATTTCTCAAAATTAAGTCCTGTAAGAACTGTTCCTTATTTTATTCTAAAAAAAAATGATTCTACTCAGTCTTTGAAATGTGTTAGGAATTTCATTTTCAGATTTTGAAAGCCAGTCTCCTTCCCAGTCTTCATAAAATGACCTCCAACATTACATTTAGCCTTGCATGTAAATTTGAACTATGTAAAAATCACTGTATAATTATCTTAATAAGACTTCGTGTTTATATTGAGCCTTTTATCTAAAGAGCTCAAAGCATTTTGCTAACATGATCTTAGTCAACTTCACAACACCCCACTCAGGAATGCAACAGTAAGGACTATTACTATCAATTTTAACAGGTGGGGAAACTGAGAGATTAGCGATCACATGACTCAATTCAAGGTCACAATGCTAGCTGAAGACATAGATTGATTCGGGACGCTGACCTTTGTTTTCAAGGACATTTCCAACTGACCAGAGGAGAGCTTCATGCTGAAATGAGAATTAGCTCTCACTTCCCAGAGAGAATTTGTTCCTTTGTTCTCAGGCTTAAAAACCATAAAAATAAGGCAAATAAAGATTATTTTGTTGGCAAATTATAGCACATGTACTGAAGAAAGCAGATATGTTAATTCCAGTTACTTTATTCCCGTCCTTACCCTTCCTAAAGGCCACCACCACCTTCCTTGTCAACAGATCAGGCCACAGGTGGTGTTTGTCTATAGAATGGCTAGCCAGTGCACTATTTTTCATGTTCCAGGAGGAAAGAAGTTTTTAACGTTGGTCATCCTGTGCCTGGTTCACTGTCATATACTCAAACAATATGGAACTGTACGGTGCAAAAATAAAAAAATTCTCACACTGCCACTCCCAGAGGTTACCTCTGCTACATGTGGTGTATGAATACACACACATAGTGAAGCCAGACAGGCTGTTCTGCATATTGTTTGGTTTGTCTTCATTTTCCAATACAGCTTGGTCATCGTTCTTTGTTAGTTCATATACATGTACACCATTCTTTTACATGACGACAGATCCGTTTTTATGGATATACGTACAAGAATATACAAAAATTTATTTTCTCCAATCTCCTTTCATTGGACATTTGGGTATTCCCTTTCTTTCTCCGTCTGATAAATTGTAATACACATCCTTATATGTTAACATTAGGTGTTTTTAAAATACTTCTTTGGATCTACTTGTCATTTTCTGACATGATCCAGGCCTCTTGTTTATGAAAATATGCAGGTCGCTCTATACGCTGAGATGCTGATGGTATTGCGAGCCTGCAGCCTTGGAGGGAAACCAGTTTGCTCTTTCCTCCCATCTCTGCTTGGCAGAGGTTTTAGCTTTATCTGTAGGACACTGCTCTGCTTTATAAATATGACCCCAAAAATGTGAACTAGAGAACACTCCACACAAGACAGACGAAGGACAGCTAGCTGATGTTGTAAGAAAACAAAACATACAATCACCCATGTATGACTCACAGCCCACTTTCTTCAAGGCCCAATTCAACAAAAAATTAAACCCTGGACTTTTACAAGACAAAGTGGTGGGTCCTATGTTTTGTTTTTTTGGGGGGAAAGTATTTTACAAATAAGACTTAGATCATATGCCTAAATCTGGGCTTGAGCATCATAATGCGTGACTGCATTGTGCCTCTGCCCCCACAGACCAAATGGGGGCTTCAGGGTCATGTTCAATTCAATGCCCACACCCTTTACACTGTTTTGGACTGTCTGTGAATTGAGAGCCCAAAGGGAGTGTTTTATTCCCTTGTTTCCAGTGGTATTTGCCCCAGTATCACATTTATTTCCACTTGTATATCCTGTGTCTATTATCTTAGTTCCCAATATAGCACATAGTTGATGTTTTACTTTCTATTTAAAAAAAAAACTGAAGAAGAAAAAGAAAGTAACAGACTTAGAGCTACAACAAGAAAAATCTAGTATTTAAGGAGGTCACCATCATTGTTTTTCCTATTGATTAATTCATTCGTTCACTTACTGAGTATGTATTGGAAGTAAACAACGTGAAGAAGACAAAGTCCATGCTTTCAAGGAGCTGAGAGTACACTTGGGGCCTCTGACAAAGAAAACGGACAAATGGAGAATAACCCTCCTGAAGTGCAGGGAAAGGTTCCTGGAAACTGCTACAGTTAACTAAACAGAGGAACATAAAAATGTCTTGCCAACAGACTGAAATGCAGTGTTCTTAGTCACATGAAGCCTAAAAGATTTTTAACACCCTTGGCTCCCCTCATCCAAAAAGTGAAAAATCTGAGAAGCCTTATTTATTTCTGTCATATTCCAGTTTTATTTGTTTCTACCTCTTCTTAAAATATTGTTGTGTTCTCTAGGCTCAAGTGACCAAGCAATCATGTCCTTCAAAATGAAATAATTTTTTCAATCCAGTCATTTATTAAAAATTTTCTCCCCAAAAGTACACATTACAGTGGGAAGAGGTCATTTGAAATAAGTTTTATAAAATTAATATTGGTTTTAGACTATGCATATTAAGCTCACTCTTATTTTTTTATTTTTTTTTACTTATTGATTTTAGAGAGATAAAGGATGGGAGAGAGAGAAAAAGAGAGAGAGAGACAGAGAGAGAGAAACGCTGACTTATTATTCCGCATATTTATGCATTCATCGGTTGATTGACCAGAAATCAATTCCATATTGGTGTATTGGGAGAACACTATAACCAACTGAGCTACCTGGTCATGGCTAAATAAGCACTCTTTAAATGCTTATTCCACAGTAAATCTGATGCATGTTTGCTAAGTGTCTTGAGAGTATAAAACACAACAGGATAAACAACCAGGTCAATATCCTAACATTACCTTCTAAATAGTTCCACTCAATAATCCAGCAATGTTTAAACCTAATGGCCACTGATGACACATACAATGTGTGAGTGAGGAACCTTGCATCTGTGTCAAATCCATGAACGCTAAACTGACCCGCGTTGGCCAGTCCTGCTTCAAGTATACTCTTCCGAAGAGCCAAGAATAAGGGTCTTTCTTCCTACTGCTTCTACGATCTTGCTATATAATTTTTTAAAAAGCGGGAACTGATTATATTTCCTATTGTAGAGATGGTAGAAGATTGGCATACTACAGGCTATCATCTTAACAAAGGATGCTAACATTTATTTCGTATATACTGTGTGCCAGACTTTGAAACTAAGCATCTCCATTGCCTCACAACTAAAGCTCAAATTTTGGAATCCTTTAGAACCCCTCTCTTTCTATGCCAGAGTGTTAAGCTTTGCGGATCTATTTGTACACTGTTTTTCATATTTATCCCTTTCTTTCCAGGCCCTGTTTGAGTTCTCATCAATTCATCAGCAACCGACCTTCCTCATTCTAATCTCTTGTCGCCCTTGACTCTATTGCCTGGTTAATCTTCCTGAATCACAGCTGGGGTCATATCCTTCCTCTCTTCAAAGGTCTCCCACGGCTTTTCATGGTCTATTAAATTAGGTAAACACTCCTTCACATGGTGCTCGAGGCCTCCTACACTATCTAGTGTACAGGTTTGATGCAATCAGTGTTTGGTGAATGAATATGCAACACAGGGTGAAAGCTCACTGTAAGCGGCAATGGTTCCCCAAAGTAGCATCAGAGCATATTAACTACTGAGCTTGTCTTCAAGAGACAAATAACAAGGTCTAGGATCTGCTTAGCCCTAAAACCAGAAATACCCACTGAGGGAAACATTAAATCTCATATGGCTGGGCTGGAGATATGGTGAGGGTTGTTGGTCAAATAGAGGTAGCTGTCTGAAGGGAAGTGTGCTTTAACACAGACTCAGAGAGCCAAGGAAGACATGTCCCTTCCATGGCTCCTCACCCCAATATCAACATACTGCTTTCTCATTTGGCCCCAACGAGGAGAGTCGGTTAGAACTCTATGTTATAACAGAAATTCAACTGAACTGACATAAGCAAAATGGAATTTATTAGCTCATGTAACCAAAAAGTCCAGGGCTATAAGCATGGCTGGATCTAGGTACTCAAATAATATACGGAATCTCTCTGCATCTTTCGATCCTGTTTCCTCATGTGGAGTCAAGATGGTTATTACAGCTTCGGAATTATACCCTTCTACCTTAGTAACCATAACTTACTGAGAAAGTGTCCCAGCTGTTCGAGCAAAAGACCCAAGGATCACTCCTCATAGAATAACTTGAAAAATGTGCCCGTTTCTGAACTGATCACAGTAGCCAGGTTCTGGATCACATGACTGGGTCACATGATCTCCAGATAAGCCTCTTCTTTACCATATAAAGTAAGAAAGTGAGAGGTGGCTCCTTGACCCTGGCTGGGAAGCTCAGTTGGTTAGAGCGTCACCCAGATACACCAAGGTTTGGGTTTGATCCCTGGTCAGGGCACATACAAGAATCAACGAATGGATGCATAAATAAGTGGAACAGCAAACTGATGTTTTTTTCTCTCTCTCCCTCTCTCTCTCTTTCTCCCCCTTCCTCTCTCTAAAAATCAATTTTAAAAAAATTAAAAAAGAAAATAGGTGGCTCCCCATAGGAAAAGTGGGGTACTACGACTAGACAAAGGGGAAACAGATGCCGTGAGGGAAAAAATACTGATGCCTACTGTTAAAGGTTCTGATACATAGAGTGAGACGGAGGGAGTCAACTTCTTGTTACGCTGTTACAGCTTCTCTGTGCTATTCATAGCTTCTGACCAGTGAGGGAGCCCCTCTGTACATTTCACCCACCCTTGTCATCTTGCTTCTTCATCAGTGACGGTCTTGATGACCCTACCACTCAGCAGGAGAAGGCAGCTGCAGTGGCCTCGTGGACTCAACCCCTGGGACTGAATATTGGGATTTCTTTCAAGTTCCCAAGTGATCTTACTGTGTAGCCATGGTTGAGAATCACTGCAGTAAAAAAGCGCCTGGTCTTCACCACCCAGACATACAAACACTGCTTAAATCTTATAGCACCTGTTTTGTCTTAGCTAATAATCAGTGTTCTGGAAGAGAAGTTAGAAATGGCTGCTTTCATTTTCAGCAACTGATCCACGAAGTTTGGAGGGAGAAAGAGTAATATCCACAAATCAGATACTAGACTCAACAGCTCTCTTTTGCCCCCTTCATTATATTGTTTGCATAAGATCAATTCAATAGGAGATAGGGGGAGAGGGGCAAAAGTAGGCTTAATTTTTATTTCTCAGAATTTTTTTTATTTAGGAAGAGAAATAAACCTTGCTTGCCACAAGGACAAATATTAAAGTTACTGGGTGCTATTATTATCTATTGAAATCAGAAGCAATTTAATGAGGATATAAATCCTGGGATATACGGCTGCCTCCTTAACCCCATCTCTACCCTATCACAGAATTTTGAGATAATTTAAAGAGACTGAGTTTATTTGTATCGCCCGTCTTTCTAAAATAATACAATGCCATACAATAAAATTATATCCAGGGAGGCCACATGATATAGTAGAATGCAGAGTGTGAATCCCTGATCCAACACTTAACAGCTGTGGGCACTCAGCTAAAGAAAGTTAACCTCTCTAAGTCTAATTTTTGTCATCTATAAAATAGAGGCAATGTATTACCTTTCTCAAAGACTCCTGAAAGATTTACAGATACTACATGGCATCTGACACATAGTAAGCTGTCAGTAATTGTTAGCTATTATCACTTGGGAAAGTAATTTTATTTTTTTAAATCAAGCCTTGAGGATTAGTTCTAAATGAAAAGTTATACCAATCCTGCATCATGTATGCATGCTAAGCCACTAGAGCAATACAAGCAAACAGTTATTTAAAGGAACCATCCAATGAAAATTACAAATTAGCAACGTTTGGTGTTTAAATAAATACTTCTTGAATTTGGACATCTAAATTATAGTTTGCCCTGGCTGGTGTGGATCAGTGGACTGAGTGCCAGACTGCGAAGACAAGGGTTGCCAGTTCAATTCCCAGTCCAGGAATGTTCCTGGGTTGCAGGTCAGGTCCCCAGTGGCGGGGACGCGCGAGAGGCATCCACACATTAATGTTTCTCTCCCTCTCTTTCTCCCTCCCTTCCCCTCTCTCTAAAAATAAATGAATAAAATCTTTTTAAAAATAAAGTAAATTATAGTTAAAAAAAATAAGAATAGGGTTCATTAAATGGTCAACTTTGTACGGTAAAATTTTGCTAAAAGCTCCCACTGTTTTAGAGACCGAGGATTTTTTTCTCCTCATGTGAATTTATCAAGGAAGTGTTTCATTAATATTAAATATCTAAATGTTTAACTTCCTAAGTAGGATTGATTGTTTACTTACAGTCCACTGAAAATGCCAAATTTCTTTCTAAAACCATGTCTTTATTAATTCATGGTGAACGCTCTTCTTTGCCGTAAGTCGCTAAGCTGGGACAGTGGCCTCTAAAGATCTACACATGAGACAACGATAATAATCCCAAGCTTGCAGTGAAGTTCTGAAAGTCAGATGAGATAACGTAGATGAAAGGGCTCCGCAAATGATAAAGCACTGTGCAAATATCCCCCTCTTGCATCTGCAGCTGCCACAGGTGCTGACTAAGAGGAGAACTGGTCACATGGAGGGCCCGTCCTCATCAGAGACACAGTTGTGATCCAGCACCCTGTGATGAGATGCAGAGAGTCCTCCTAGGCTGAGAGAAGGAAGAGATGAGCAGAGCGACCAAGGAAGTGACAATGAGAAGGAGGCAGGACGGGGGCAGGGGGTTGGCCTCATGGAAGGGCAGGAAATGGATGAGAGTAAGGAAGAGGGCCCTGTGGGCAGGCGGTCCAACAGAGCAGCCCGGAGAGCTCAGGAATAATGCGGAGCCCCGAAGTACTGAGTTTGTGCAGGGAAGCAAAGTGTGAGAAAAAGCTAGAAAGGAAGGTGGATACCGATGGTGGAGAGCCAGTTGCCTATAACATCCAATGATTTTTCAAGTCGGCCAACTCTACATCTACTCTTATTACTCACTGAATAATTATGTTACTTATATTCAAGGTTATCATTTGCCAGCCTCCAATGCTCATGTAAAAAGTCCCACAGATGTAGGTGAGGGTTCTTACGCGTCTGCTCCTTCTTCAGTAGACCAGAGACAGAGACAGACAAGCGGCAGGGAACAGGCTGAGGGGAGAGCGGCAAAGCCTGCCAGCATGCTCAGAATGGAGGCCGTTGGGCAGGCGGAAAGAGAAGGCAATAAAGCAGTAATGTAGGCTGCAGGCAGGTTGGAGCAGAAACCAGGGAAAGGAAGGAAGACAAATGACTGTAACTACCAATTTGCAGGGCCATGAAACCTGAACTCTTCTGGATCTGCCTTCCTGGTGAGTCTTCTGGCTCCAAACCCCTGGAAAGGAAAACTGATACCCATAAAAAACTGTGGCTGTGTAACTGCGAAGTGTGATAAATGCTTCATCTTGATGAAAGGCAGTGGTTTTTCTGACAAAGAAAAGCTGTGGCTGGTTGACTCTGCGAGGGGTTATAATGCATGGGACTTTGAGAAAACTGCACGGGACGCATGTTGCAAACAGACATGCTGAACGTTAGGAGCTGGGCGGGGAGAGGCAAATAAGACAGGGTCGTACTCACAAGGGGCAAGGAGGAGCAGGTGTCACGTCTTATACCTCAAACAGAGGAAATCAGGCTGGGCCTGTTTTTCTTGGGGACTGTGCTCTCCAAACGAATCAACTGGTTGGCCGGATCATTGTAACTCAACCACAGACATCCATTAATTTTTCAGTAACGCCATGGTTAATGCTTCTCCAGTTTCAATCTGGACCCTAAGGCCCTTTAACCATCTCTATTCTGTCCTTACGTGGACCATCACTTACCGTCAGTCTTAAGGGATGGACCAGAATAACCGATAAGTGGAGTCAATAAGTGAATCCAGATCTAACTGTAAACAAAACAATCGCTATTATTTACTGAATGAAATACAAGTGTAACTGTCTTTGTTAAACAGAATAAAGATTTTTTTAAACACTAGTGAGCCTTTTAAAGTAGAAGTCAAATCTGCACGTGTATTAAAGCTACTCAACCAGGACAAAAGTTGAAATAAAAATGTTTTCGTACCAAACCCAGCCCCATTCCTCCCAGAGCTCCCAGAGCTCCCTTCTCATTCACTTGATCAAGCTCCCCCTTGGGGCTGTGAAACTCCCCCGTGGGTGCTGGCTCTGCTGAGCCCAGGAGGTGATTTCAGGAAGGGTTTACTGTAATGATGCTAGGAGGACACCAATACCACATCGACCTAGAGTGTCTGTGAAGAAGCAGGTGCAACGACTCCAAGGTCCTATCCCTAGGTCACCCTGAAGGATAGACAGCCAGATAGGAGAGTGGTTACACCTCTGAGGGATGTCGCGCTTCTGTTCATGCTGGAGGAGGATCTGGGTGGAGAAGTGGAAGAGGCAGCAACAAGGGAAGGGAGAGGGACGGGGGAGAGGGGGAGGTAGACTGAGAATATACATGAATGAGAGACGGAAAAGCAGATATGGCAGAATGCCCAGACATGAATGCAGGTCAGGAGGCAGCACGGAAGGGCAATAAGGAGAGATGACAGAGACGTGTGGGCTGCGGGCTTGTCGAAACAGAAACCAGGGATAAGGCAGGAGGAAGAAAGGGGAGAGTATGGTGATGGGAGCAGGAGAGAAGCCCAACAGAAGTAGGAGGGAGAAAGAGAGAAAGCAAGCACTTGCCCTGGAAAAAAGAGGGTAAACAGTAGATTTGCGAACAACCAAAGGCCATGATTTCTAACATCCTCGGAAAGAGGCACTGAAAAGCTGATGGGCTAAAAATCTGTGGTCATGACGGATGCTTCGCCCAGACCAGAAGTGAGGGCTCTAATTCTGGGCTACTGATTCTTGAAGGATCCTAAAGATTCAATAGCCTCTCTCTATGCTCCCAGAGCCTGCAATCTGTTCATCAGTGAATACACTTTCCACATCCGAAAAGGAGGGTTTATACCCCTGTGGTGTTTTCAGGTCCACTTATAAAGTGCCTCACGGAAATTCTCACTGTCATTACACGGAGACATCATGATATTTTATGTAAAGACATTTTAAAGCTCAAGTAATGCCAGTCGCAGTGAAAAGAGCCGTCAGGCAACACCGCGATGTGATTAGCTACCAGAATTTTGGGGCAAGAATTAAAATAACTCATTGAAATATGAAAATCGTAGGTAATAAAAAATAAGTGCTTTATACATAAATAATTTAATATATCAAACTTTTTTTTTTTAATGAAAAAACGTTGATAAACCACCAATCTTAACTGAACTGAAATGAATCTGAGGCCGGGGTGGTAGTATGCATAAATAGCACGGTAAGATTACTAAAACACTGTCTAAAACTTGGGGACTTTTAGAGCTGTCAGTACCTGAGCCCTCCCTCATCACTGAACTGAAATACTTCTTATTTCTAACATACCTTTCCATTGACAGGTTAAATAGGCATTTTCTGATGTCTACTTCATAGCATACATTATGCTCGACACCCCCATAGGTGTGATCTCATCTAGTCTCACAACCACCTACTGAAGTAGGTGTTATTATCCCAGTTGTACAGGTGAGGAGACTGACACTGGGAGCGGTTAAGGTCACATGATTGGGAACTGGCAGAGCCAAGATACAGGCTGAGGGCTCTGAGTCTAGGTCTGGCACATCTTGTAAGATACCCGACTGCCTCCATCACTCACACCTTTGGCCAGAAAGGTGTTGGCTATCATCCAGAAGGTAGGATGCTGGAATGTAAATATCATCTTCTTATTCATTTACAAGCATGCCAAATATTTCATAATAAAATATATATTAAGGAATAATGTAACAAACTGAACTATGTTCCCCCAAAGTCAGTAAGTTGCCCTAATCCCTAGTAGCTCTCAATGTGACTCGATTTAGAGATAGGGCCTTTGGAGGGTGATTAAGTGCTCACTTCGGCAGCACAAGTACTAAAATTGGAACGATACAGAGAAGATTGGCATGGCCCCTGCGCAAGGATGGCACACAGATTCTTGAAGCATTCCATATTTTTTGAAAAAATAAAAATAAATAAATTGAAAACAGGCTGACAGCTATGGAGGGGAGCAGGGCTGTGAAGCTGTATGAAAAGGGTGAAGGGATTAAGAAAAAAAAACAAAACTCACAGACACAGATAACAGTATGGTGATTACCAGAGGAGGAGGGAGTGGGGGGAGTTGGAAGAGGATAAAGGGGGGATAAATGGGTGATGAAAGTAGACTTGACTTAGGGTGGTGAACACACAGTACAATATATAGATAATGTATTGCAGAACTGTATAACTGAAATCTATATAATCTTATTAACCAATGTCACCCCAATAAATTCAATTTTAAAAAAAGAAAAAATAATAAAGAGGTGATTAAGTTTAAATGAGGCCAGTAGGGTGAGCCCTAATCCAATCTGATTATAAGAATGAATTTGGATATGCCAAGGGCATACGAGTGCCTAGAGGGATGACCATGTGAAGAAGCAACAAGACGGCCGCCACCTGCAAGCCAAGAAGAGAGGTCTCAGAGGAAACAAACCCTGCTGGCACCTTGCTCTTGGATTGCCAGCCTCCAAAATTGTGAGAAAATAAATGTCTGTTGTTCATGCCACCCAGTCTGCGGTACTTTGTTATGGCAGCCTGGGCAGACTATAACAAGTACCTATGACACACCATGCCCTGCACTGAGTACTAAGGCAGGGCCCCTACTCTCAAGAGCTTTGGTCTTGGAAAAGCCACTGAAAAGCAACCAGGCCCTCAGAATATGGAAGGGGCTCCGAAAGGGAAAGTGCAGAACACTATGGAGCACGTGAGGAGACCACGCGATCTAATATTTGGTACGTATATGACAGAGGGCGTCTGGGAAAACGGTAAAAGACGTTGTGTCTAAACTGAGATCTAAAAAGATTTCTCCAATACACCTGGAAGATCCTCCAATTTCCACTGACCCGATATCTTCCTGTTCCTGACCCCAGTTCCCCCAAATTCGGAGAACATTCCTCGTGTGCCAACCAGCTCTTGCTCTGCTAGCATTTTGTTTCTACCTCAAAAACTAAACATATATATACACTTTTCAAAAGCTTAAGTCTTATGAAACTATTTAGAAATGTAAAAAAGCTTTAGATAAAATGTTGTGTGCTGTACTAGTTTCCAATAGCAAAGACTGACATAATGTAAGAGGAAGGGAGTAGTTTAATTTATAGTGAATATATTTAATAAAATATATGCACATATTAAAACTAATTTTAAGAAAATTTAACGGCACAGGAAAACTCTGATATAATGTAAAACAATTAAAATTTTGTTAATACAGATATGTAATTTTACTTTTTTTAAAGATTATTTATTTTTAGACAGAGGGGAAGGGAGGGAGAAAGAGAGGGAGAGAAACATCAATGTGTGGTTGCCTCTTGTGCACCCCAACTGGGGACCTGGCCCACAACCCAGGCACGTGCCCTGACTGGAAATCAAATCAGTAACCTTTTGGTTCGCAGGCCAGAGCTCAATTCACTTAGCCACACCAGCCGGGGTCAGATATGTAATTTTAAAAGTTCCAAATATTAAGTGTTCATTTTAGACTTGTAGGATTGAACAATTTTATGAGCTTTTGAAATTAACTTTTGTGTTTCCAAAGTTTTATATAATGATAAATATATACATAATTTCTATAATTTTATATATGTATATAATTTCTATAATTATATATATGATATATCAAAAGAAGTATATATTTTCTTAAGGAGGGAAAATAAATATTTTTCCAGAGACTTGGGAAACTACCTGCATTTTTCAACAACACTGTAGTTCTTCCAGTTTTTAGAACAAAATCATCCACATTAGCTATATTGTATATTAAGATGTTATCAGTTTTTAAAAAAACTAGTCCTGAGAAAGTCTTGATGTGAGTTCTGTTCCACCTCTGACTAACTGTATTTCTTTAGTGGAGGCTGCCTAAATTTTGGGCCTCAGTTTTTTCATTGACAAATAAACCATGCGTATGATGGCCATCACAGGAATGGTGAGAGGGTCAAATGAGATGGCTGTGAAATTGCACTACAAACGACAAAGGCCTATTTTAAACAAGGATGAGGATGGTTATTTTTATTGACTTTCAGGGTACTCTTTCTGAACAGGTCAATGTTAGGTGGAGATGGAAATAAATAGGTTTTGAAAAACCTGGAATCATAACTGGTTATCAATATATTTATTCATTGTATGTCACTGCGGCCAGACCACTTTCGGGTAGGCTCCCATGGGACTGGGATCACAACACTGTGGATTCTACGTGATTTCTCATAGATTCTGAATGCCATGTGCAATGTCAAGTGGCTTACTTTAGGAAATATCCTTCAGAGACACCGTTATGAAAGTCTTATACAGATAGATGACGACGTCATTGTAGGCCACCTCCTCAAAGCAAATGACGGTGGCCATGAGGGAAGGCCCTCGGGATACTGATGAGGTTGCCAGGTCAGAGCAATGGAAAAACGGGGAAAAGACCACTAACGCTTACTCAGGTGAACATCCTCTGGGGGTAATCCAGCCTCACGTGACAGGAATACCTCCACCAGCCACTAAATATTGTTTAAACAGATGTGGGAAAAGCTCTTTCAGGTCCCAGGAGAAAGCCTCTGAGCAGATGAAGCATGTTATCAAGGTTTTCCCACACCTGCTGAGACCCCCTGTACCAGAAAGAAAACAGAGATAGGGGCACCCTGGTCCCAGGAAGTGCCCTGAAATGACCTACGCCACCTCACGCAATTGTTCCGATTAGTTAGGCAAGCGACCTCAAGAAAGCATTTTCCACAGCTGGGTCAAAAGAAGGAAGTCAAGATTTTCTTCTTCCTTTCTTCCCCCCCCTACAAACTCTAACTCTGAAACTTGTCCCTCCTTCCCTGTCTTCCTCCGCCTGCCCTCCGTCTTCCCCAGCTGTAAGTGCTTGTCTCAATTCTGAGAGTCCAAATCAGGAGCACCTGAATGTGTTCGCTAACACAGCACTTCTCTGAAACTCCTCTCCAGCGTCTGCTTCCCCAGAGAGGGCTGTGTCAGTATTTTTCCTGCTCTTCCATACTCTGTACAGGAGAAATGAGCATTTTATTTTCCTCTCGAGACTCTGTCTCACTGCACTGTAGTCTATCACTTTAACTACAAATGGAAGAATCTGCCCCGGCTGGTGTAGCTCAGTGGATTGAGCGCTGGCCTGTGAACAAAGGGTTGCCAGTTTGATTCCCAGTCAGGGCATATGCCTGGGTTGTGGGCCAGGCCCCCAGCAGGGGGTGCATGAGAGGTATCCACACATTGATGTTTCTCTCTCTCTCTTTCTCCCTCCTTTCCCCTCTACCTGCAAATAAATAAATAAATAAAATCTTTAAAAAAAAAAAAAAAGGAGAACTCAGCTGGTCTTTCCTAGACATTGGAACATATGTTTCCAGTGTGAAGAAGCTACCTGTGTGCAGTCGGTGCTAAGGGACATTATTATTTCTTCCTAATGTAGCCCACACTGTGTCACTTGGGAAAGGAACCCCAGACCAGGACTGGCACATTATTCATGTATTATACCCAGGACACTCAACACTCCAAAGAGCAGAGGGAAAAACTGCAATAGGAACATTCAAACCTGCAGTTTCTAGGCCTGTCATTCTTCTTGGTGAGGTATTAACCTAAAAAGAATTTCTGGGCCCCTGGGGATCTGTTTCCCAGGAATACCTTTCATTTCTGCTGCTTCCTGGCAGCACAGCCTCTTGAACTCTTCCACCACTGTCTCCAGCTCCTCCCGCATGTGGTCCTGCCCAGACTTGCATCTCTTTCACCACACCCTCCAGGTATCTTCCCTACAGTCCAATTTGGAGGAGGATCCTGGGGGTCTGTCGGTCTGTGAGCACACACCCCCCTCTACTGGACAAAACACAAAGAAACACAGACTGGAAAAGGACCACAGAATTCTCCGGCAGAAAGGAACATTAAGTCACTGCCCTCACTGGGTACGTGAGGAAACTGAGGCTTACAGATGTGCCATGAGTCGACAGAATCATAAAGGAAACTGGAGGTTGAGCACTACATCTCTCTGTTTCCCGTGTTAAGCGCCACCGTCACGTGGAACTATGTCCTTCAATAGCTCCACTCACAAGAAGAAAGGACAATTTGACTGAGTTCATAGGAGCTTCTAGGTTCTGAGTTAAAATACTCTCCAAGGTACAGCCATCTGTGACGAATCAGGGTGTTGGTTAAAAAATCACTGGGTTAGGGTTCAGAGAGCCTGGCCTCTAGATCCCTTTCTAGGACCTACAACCTCTGAGAGGCTGGACAAGCCCATGTAATGTCTCTGGGTTTTCCCTGTTTGAAAGAGAAGAGATGATCTCTAAGGGGGGCTGTCAGAATATGAACGAAAGTGTAAATGAGTGCGCAAAAGAGTGCAAACAGGATCACAACACTGAGGAAAGAGCATTAACTGGAATGCTGGAGACCTTGTGCTAATCCTGGCTATGGTACCAACTAGCTACTTATTTTCGGGAAGTCACTGCATCTCTGCAACTCTGTGTTAGGAATAGAGATGGAGCCAGATGATGTTCTCAGTAGAAAGATTATACCTTCTCAATCCCTAAATTTCTACAATCATGAGTAATGATAACTGTGAGCATTGATGCTTTCTTCAAAGGATCCTAAAGCCACAGAGGTGTGTTCATACATGTCTGGCACAAAGTAGAGAGCCATTGACCCTTTTACTGGTTTAAAACAATATAACTGAAAGTACATACATCAAATTATCTGCTTGGAGTTCAAAAGAACACAACCTGTGTAGTGGACAAGATCTCAGTCCAAGGCCCTACCATCAAGCCACAAAGCTTCTGTAAGCCATGCTACAAGACAGCCAGGAAACCACTGCTTTCTATGAAATCATAAGCAGAAATAAATAAATGACCAAATTAGATAATTAATTCCACTCATTTTATATGAAGTATGAGGACTCGACATAAAGTTTAAAAGAAGAGACAAAATAAAATAATGGCAAGGATCTTTTCCAATGGCCTAAGGATGGCTCAGTAAGCAGTGGGGAAACTGAGGGTCACTGAGCTAACAGTTCCAGCCCACCTCATCCCAAACCAGTCAATAAACAGTACTCTACATAAAAAGAGTGCACTAGCCATGCAAACGCAGTTCCAAAACACGTTCTCTAGGTGCACCACCGCCCCACCTCACACCTGACGGCTGCTCTCCAGGCGTCTGGACCTGCTGCAAACAAGAGGGGAAACGGCCGTGGATTGCAAGGACTTCATAACCAACGGAAGGACAGTCAGCCACAAGGTCAAGTGGAAGGACACTGAAAGGTAAAAGAAAACCGTGACCCTGGAAGAGCTGCTTCGCCTCTCTGCCATTCGGTTATCTCGCCTTTTATTTTTTTAATTCCTCACCCAAGGATACGTTTATTAATTTTAGAGAGATAAGGAGGAGGAGAGAAAGAAACATCAACATGAAAAGGAAACATCGATCAGTTGCCTCTCATACGTGCCCCGACCAGGGACAGAACCTGAAACCTTTCGGTGCAGGGGATGACGCTCGAGCCACTGAGCCACTCGGCCAGGGTAGCTACCCCACTTTTTCTTAAAAAAAAAAAAAACAACACTTAAAAATAAAAGGAAACACATCCAAGTCACAATATTTTGCAGCTAAAATTAAGGTAGCCTATACATTTGAAGTATTCTGTTTATTCAGTTCCTCCCTTCAAATTCTCTTCCAATGTCCCCCCTTACCCTTTTTGGTCCCCCAAGAAAAAAATTTTTTAAAGTGTCAACTCAAACGATGTGCTATTTGACCTGCACCCACCAAGGCCAATAAGCGCTTTAGATGTTATATCCACAACCATTTGCGGATCTTGTTCCAGGAGTTTTTCTACATATCATTTTCAAAAGGCCAGTGTAAAGTTTTCAGAGTCTTCCGAATCTCATCCCCTCTCGTAAGTCCTCCTTTGCAAAGACATGTCCCTGAGAATATTAATGTTAGGCGTTGGTAAACTGAGCAAGAGCAGGTCTCACGGTGAGGTAAGCTAGCGCACAGAATAACCCAGTTAGAGGGCAGAGTGCTGGCTCTGTCAGCCAGCCTTCTCTGGTGCTTCTTCTCATTGGCATCCAGGAGGAAAGATCCCTTTCACACCTGACACAAGGATGCACTGTCCTCCTGAAACGTGAGAAAAGCAATCCCCTGAGGAGTGAGGAGGCCTCTTGGCAGGAATGGGGCTACAGAAACCAACAGCTTGGCTGGCAAGGCCCCGTGCTCTGAAGCGACTGTCCATGGAATGCTGGGGGAATCAGGCTACTTCCCCAGGGTTAGGCCATGTTCTTAAAATATATTACTTAAAACCGGATGGGACTGTCATTGTGCACTATATACCAACACAAAGGTTCCTAGTCTATGGACCATAAAACCGTGGAACAGACTTAGGCACTTCCTATCCTGATTTCTACCTTGTTTCTTTCCATTACACATACGTCTGGCTAAAGAAGTATAGAACTTGCGGATTATATTTTGGTCCTCAGTGTGAGCGCCATGAAGACAGAGATTAGTTGTTTTCTTGTGTGTGACTATGCTGTGACCAATGCTGTGTCCACTATATGCAGAACAGTGATGGATCCATGATAGGTATTCAATAAATACTGTTGAATGAACGAATGATTTTGAGCACTTCGCAGATATCAACACAAATAATCACAGTGGCAGGGCTGTGTTTGCTGTTACAGTTCAGAGAAGATGGTCCCATGGCCACAGGGGACAAGGCAATGCGGTGAAACAGAGGACAGTGATTCAACACCAAGTCTTCCCTCTGCTGTTTGCTTAGCTATTGACCCTTCCTGAGTCTTGGTTCCAGCCTCTTTCAAATGGAGATGCCATTCCCTGCTTCTGACACAGGACTGTTAGCAATGCCAGCAAGTACATGGTATTGAAGAGGTTTGCGTCTCTTGGGAGATTATGAAAAATACACGTTGTATGCACATACACTGCACACCCGCAAGGACAGACGCAGAAGCATGAAGAGAGACAGAAGTGCTGGGGAACAATTTCAAATAGGAATGAAAAGTATCCACTTCTTCTGTCTATGGAATAGTTCTTGAACTGCTGCTTCCTTATCTTATACCATGATATTTCAGATGAAAGTGTCCAAGCAAGTGATTTCATTGATGAATAACATTAAAGTTATTTTTTTTTTCCTGAAAACAGAGCAAGGGTCGTGTTAAGGGTTCCAGAATGTTTTGGATACAAAATTTAGCAAGTTCAAATATAATCCTATCAAAAAGAATGTTTTCTCTCTAATCCCTAACACCTGTCTTAAATGCATTTTATCTTCTACATCAAATGTAAGTCACTTAAATCCTTTCTGCAACAAGGTAGAGCATGCATAAACCAAGAAATAACTTTTTTTAAAAAAGTGGATAGAAATATACCCACTCATCTCGTGGGGATTTCTGTGCAGATCTCCTGGTAGTTAATGTATGTGGAAACTCCATGTAAGCACTAGTGTGAACCCACAGACATCACTGCGTTTGGTGGCTCCTAGCCACAGCTTTCTCTGGCGAACACCACCCTCGCCTTCCCCATTTCCTGTTGCAGTGAGACCCTTCACTACCGCCACCACTCTGAGGGCCAGCTGCTCTTCCACATTTGGCTCTTCTAGTTGAGAGGTGGGGACGACAGGGTAGGAGTTTTAGAAGCCTTCTGGAATTCTATCTTCTTTCTCTCTGCCTGTCCGGAATGAGAAAGGTAGCTACACATCCCTAAGAAGAAAAAAAGAAACCTACATGATTGTGAACAGACGTAGCCCCCAGAGAGTTGGTATGACGCAACTGACCAAGAAAGCTTTCCCAGGGGAGGACTCTGGGTTTTGTTCGGAGTCCCCTCCAGAAATGAATTTTCCTCCTAAAAGCGAACAATATATTTCCTTTCAATGTGCTATGGGAAATGTTCGCGCATCTCTTTCTACTGCAGAATGGCTTTTTTATGTGATTATGGGCCTCAGGGAAATTAAGGGAGCCCCGGGTACTGCAGCCCCTCCACTGTGTGGCCCTCTCAACAGACTGTCCCGCTGCTCTGGTTCCGGGTTTTCACTCCAGTCCCTGTCACCATGGAAGAAGGTAGAGTAATGAGGCAGAGGGATGAGGGACAACAGTTGCAGAGGGTCAGACCTGGGTTGAACTCTAGGCTCTGCCACTTACTAGCTGAGTGACCCAGGCAACTTACCTCATTTCTTTGACTTTCTCTTCTTCATCTGTAAAATGGGTATATAATAGCTATTGTGTAGACTGCGGTTTGAATTAAAGACCATATTTATCAAGCGTTCAATTCGGGTGCCAGTTCCTAAGTGCTCACCAAACAACGGTTGTTGCCGTCACCGTTATTTTTTAGGCAATGCCCACAGGCATGCCCTGTTTGCTGAGGCACCGGCGGGGTCAAAGCCAAGGCAGGAAAATGAAAGGAATGAAGGAACATGAGAAGAGAAAATAAGCAAATGCCTTCACTGGGAAGAGGTCTCCAGGAGCTGCTCTGCCGGTGGGAAACACTATCACTGGATGCCTGCACTCGTGGGAGTTACATTTCTATCAGGTAATCTAGAGAGGAGTAGGGAGAGGATACATCTCCTGGCTGCTGGACTCTGCAGCTGTTGTTCCTTGTCCCCGCAAGCTTCCTCCTGTTTCATTTTCCCTTCCTCTTGCCAATGCAATGTGTAGCCTCCACACACCCATGTTCGCGTATTCCCATCATCTCTTCCTTTGCCATCCCCTCCCCGAGACTGGCCTGGCGTGCCCCCCCAGAGCCCGCTCAGAGAGACGCTGCCTTCCTCCTGTCTAACCCTTCAACACAGACACACAGAGGCCTGAATTAACCAAGCAGTTCTGCATTTTCATGGCTTACTGGATAATCTGACTCAGTCCAGCAATGAGGACGCCATTGCTGTCTGTCAAACTAGGTACACAGCTTTGACTATTGTAATCAGTAGGGTCACTGAAGTAGGAGAGCTATGAATTAGGACTCCTGAACCCACGCAGAGTTTACACCCTGGAGGAGGAGGTGATGACCACAGCAGTGGTAAAGGCAAAAGAAGGGGCTCTCGGCAAATGCCAGGAGCAGCAGGTACCAAACTCTGCCCCGCGCCTTCGCCCTCTCGGACCCATCCCGGAAGGCAGGTCACATTTCACAACCTTGGGGACCTTCTTCGTGAAATTTCATACCCTCTCTGCTCTGTCAGAGGGTGATGTGCCTGGGCTTCAGTCATCCCAGAGGATGTTGCTATCCTCCAAGAAATGGATGAGAAAGAGGGAGACAGAGAACGTGCTCACCCACAGATCAAACTCCAGACTTGAGAAACGCTCCTGAGGGGCGTTCCTGACCACTCGCGCGAGCGCTCAGGGAGTCAGGAAGAGCAGGCTGGGGAGACCCTTCACAACAGATCACAGGTGGAGCCTTCTTAGCTCACGGATAAGAATAACGAGGTTCCTGGGAAACTGGCTTACCAAGACCATCCAGTCAAGTGGCTAAAGGCAAAGCCTAGACTTCCCCCAGGTTTCTGCAAGCAAACTTGGAAGTTTTTGTAAAATTTAAAATTAAGTTTCTGTTTATTTTCTTTGGGAAGAATTCTCCTTATGTGTGTGTGGGGGGGTTCAAGTTATTATCTAATGAACATACGCAGAAATAAAAAGAACCATATAATGCAGCCACATAAAATCATTACTCAACAAAACAATTACGATTTTGCCATACTTGCTTCATCAAATTTTTACCATTATTTTAATTGAAGTATTGTAAAAGCACCCTCAGATCTTATATCATTTCACCCCTGCATACTCTTTGAAAATACGGATATTCTCTTACAGCAGTGATACTAATGTTTCTGTTGGGTCCCACCCCCGGGAGTTTCACATTCAGCAGGTTTGAGTGGATTGAGAGTTTTCATTTCTCATGTATTCCCAGGTGATGCTAGGCAGTGGTCACACTCTGAGAACCACTGTCTTAACATACTCACCATGCCATTATCATATCTAACAGATTTAACAATAATTCCTTGGTATTATCAAATATCTAGTCCATATCCAATTTTCCTGATTATTTCAAAACAGTTTTTTTTAAAGTTGGTTTATTTCAAATATATTTCAAAATTCCTTGTATATATCTGCCAGACCAATAAGTCTCCTCTGCGCCTCACCTGTCTCTTTTGTTGACTGCCTTGTAAACTTCAAAGTCGCTAAGAGACTAGATCTCAATTGTTCTCACCCCAAAAAGAAATGATAATTATGTGATATTATGAAGGGTTATGTGATGCTATGGTGGTAATCATACTGCAATATATAAATATAGCAAATCAACATGTCGTACACCTTAACCTTACACAATTTTGTCACTTATAACTCAATTTAAAAAAAAAAGAAAACTAGAAGAGTCCCACTCTGGATGTAGCTGCCTGCTTGCTTACGATGCTGCTTGACTTATCCCTATAGCGTCTGTATTTCTGGTGAACGGGAAGTTGGCCGTGGATGTCTGATTACCTACACATTCAGCTCTTTGGCAAGAAGACTCCATAAATGGAACTGTATGTAGTAAAAATCAAGGCTTAAATTTTTAATTCAGATCTGAGACATACATTTTTGTATATCTGGAACATATATTTTAAAACACTACCTTACCTATTTTTAAAGCATTTAAAAACAATCCATCCCTTCATACTAGAGCATACCTTTCTCACTTGAAAGTTTATGCATCCCTATTTTTTCCTAAGGAAAGGCATAATTTCTCAGATTCCTCAGTAAGCCACACACCTGGGATCCAGTTCTTGGTCACACTGGTCAATTTACACACTCAGTCCAAGTGTTATAAAATGCGACACAAGTTAACATGTATTTCATGTAATCCCCACAGTTTAACAAGGATAATTATTTAGTTTCTAAACAAAATTGTATTTTGTAGCTACCACTGTCTTGAAATGCACCTCTGAGCTATTCAGAACCCAACAGAAAGGTCTGCTAGTTCACACTGAGTGGGAGGAGCCTAATTCCCCAGGGAGGCAGCCTTGCTCTGGAGCCAGTGAGCTGAGGAAAAACAAAACAAGCTGTTTGCGGATAAACTGGGATCTAATGGATTAAAGTGACGAGAATGAGCCAGCAAACAGGATTCTACTAGAGAATAAACTCTGATTCCTAAAAACTAAAAAAGCAGGGATGGTATTTTAAGTTATCTTGGCAGGTTAGACTTTTATCAACACGGTTTATACTGGCAAAATGACTTTCTCAGTCACAGAAGCAAACTGATCTAATTAAGTAATTTTAAAAAATTCAAAGGATAAAAATGCAGAAGCCAAAAACAAAGCAAAAACTATATGGTCCCAGAGCTCTCCTTCAGCAACCTCATTTCTTTTCTTGCATACACACACAGGCATGAGACGGTGTGCAAAGCACAGGCCCCTAAGCATTAAACGAAATTCCCATGCAATTAGCCTAACACAGAAGGAAGCACTGTAATAAACGTTAATTCCCCATGTCTTCATTCACTCTATTTTGTGAATCTTATTGTTGGCTTTTATAGAATTCCATGCCCTGGGAAGGGAAAAAAAAAAAAAGAGCTGGGTTCTGGCAGTCAATTGATAAATAACGAATAGATTGTTCTAATCTCTTCTCCTGTCTGAAATGGAGGCATAAGAGACATTGGTTCATGCAAGCAGGGATAAATAAATTGTGCACACTGCAGAAAATTTTTGCAGTCATTTAAAAAAAATAATTGTGAGTTGTAATGATCAACTCTGAGCAGTAGCAGGACTGATCAAAAACATTTTAGATATGAATTTTCATGGGCAGGTCATATGTGTTGAGCCAATAAACAGTACTGCTGGGGAAAAGTTATTTTGTTATCAATATTTTTAATATCCTTATTATTCATTTTATAAAAACATTAGTACCGGTATAATGCACAGCACACTTAGAAATAATCCTTGTTAAAGCGGCATTCTGTAAGAGCTAACTTTTACTCTGGTTTCACTTCTCCTGGGCATCAATATCTTGTTTGCAATAATTAGGTAGGGGCTCTTAATCTGTTATAACATTACCCAGAGCATGGTCTATGCTTTAAGTTATGAAATTGACTAAAGTTTCTTTTAAGTACCAAATCTTTATCATTAGAATTGGGAAGGAGTTTTGCCCCACCCCCACCCCCATAGACTCTATAAAACATTCATTACTGGGTCTATTTATGCAAGTTGGGTTCTGGGAATGCAAGCAAGAAAAAGATATAATCCTCTACTAAAAAAATTCATAATCTACTGATTCCAGATCCTAGAGAATCTACCCATTGAGAAGAGTGGTGGGAAAAGAAAGTGAGAAATTTGTTGTGGAAATCAGAAACAAACACTCCCATCTTCACTGGCACATCACATTATAACCAACTGTTATGAATATACAATTAAAAAGTAAGTTTTAAAAAATACATACTGCAGGACAGTAACAGGAAAGTACTTAAAGCTTCAATGAGATCAAGAGCAAAAGTGTATGTCACCACCAAAAAGAAAAATTTTACTGGCAGTTGCAGTCCACAATGACATGATTGCTTTCAGTGTGCCTGATGCTGTGCTTGGCATCTTATTTACTCTTCATAAGAAGCCTCTAAAGTACATTTTGTTATGCACAAAGTAGAAAACAGAAAACTGAGACTAAGAGAGGTTATACACCTTGCATTAGACCATAGTAGCAGAAATTCAGATTCAAATTATACACACACACACACACACACACACACACACACACAGGGTCTGTCCAGAAGGTATCCAGCCATGTAATATGAAAAATAGAGAGATTTATTAAAGCAGATACAAGATACAAGAAACATTGTACAGAGGACAAAGATACCTCAGTCCCCTTCAAAGCAGGCACCCTGGGACCTTACACAGTTCTCCCAGTCACCATCAGCTGCCCCATCATATTCTCCTGAATCTCATCAACGATCTGAAATCTCCTTTTCGAAGGTGATTTTAGTTTTGGGAAAAGCCAGAAGTCACAGCACACGAAACCTGAGCTGAAAGGGGCTGAGTCACCTGGGTGATTTGATGTTTCGCCAAAAAACTCTACAGGAGACATGATGCATGAATGGGCGCAATGTTGTGACGAAGCTGCCAATCATAGTTGCCCATAGCTGAGACCTTCTGGATCATCCAAATAGTTTTCATGGAGGAATGTTCAAGCTTAATGAAAAATTTGATGCAGATTCATTGCTCTTCTCACTCAGTCATTTTTAATGCAACAGCCACACAGTACACATGCTCACTCAATGGCATCTACCACCCCCACTGACTAGCACAGTGAAGTCACCATTGTTCGCACATGCACATTCCAGTCCACTGTTCTTGGCTACAGATTACACCAATGTTATGCAAACCATTCTTGTTACATTAACAATGGTTGAACTGTTTAACAACATATATATATGTATAGTCATATATATATATATATATATGACTATACATATATATATATATATATATATATATGACTATCTGTTTTCTTCCATGGTGTCTCCTGTAAGACTTATATCTATCCAAACAAGTGCAGAGAAACCACATGGTTTGAACAACTGTAGTTTACTTAGTTCAGTAAATCATAGTCTTAGCAAATAAATGAAAAACAGAAAACACATATATGGAGATTAATGAAAGAAGATTCCTAGGAATCTTTCAGAAAGACATGACAGTATTTGAATTATAGATCACTTCTCAAAAAAAAAATAATGAGGAAAACCTTCTTTGTTAAGCAACACCAAACCTCAGCTAACTTTGCAAAGTCTAGATGACTCCTCTGTTATTACAATTACAGAATAAAAATATTTAGAGGTAAAAGATTCTCAAAAATGTATTGTCCTCAGACTTATTCTAAGTTATTCATTTTACCAATGAGTAAATAGATATTCAGGTATATTACCAACTATATTTCAATTATCATATAAATTTATTACACTTAACAGAATATCACAATTTACTTAATAAGCAAGTAAATTTTTAATATATTTTACAGAACTTTCCCTTTTATTCCATATTGACCATGAGCCTAAATAATTATATTTCCTTAGAATAGAGTTCCTTATCCCCTTGAGTTTAGATGCTAATGAAATTTAATTGTTAATGGTATAAAGGCCATCAAGCAATTGCTTATTGGGGGGATTTCAAGGCCTAAAAAGTAAACAGCAAAGTGGCTACTGTAACTCAGTCACTGAAAATTCCAAGAAGTTTCTTGTTACCTTCAAATTGTTGGTAGGGACAGTATAGGGAACAAAGAACCAAAACTGAAGTTAGAAGATCTGGAGTATTCTATCACCAAACAGTGACACTTCAGGCGGAGTCTCATTCTCATTACCTGTACCATGAAGGCACTGGGCCCAGGGATCACTCCCAGCTTTAATATTTTATAATCACTGTAAAAAGAGACAAATATCAACTAAGTCATATTCTCCCATGTGGGCTTTGTAGAACAGCTGCTGGTTTTTAAAACAGAAATTTTAAAAATTTCAAAAGCCTTGAAAGTCTACATTTCCAGACTTAGCTTTCCTGAGGGAAATACATATATATATATTTAAATATGTCAACATATTGCATCTCTCTAGGCAGAGTATACTTCTTTCATTTCTTTTTTCTAGGATTAAAAATAAATCCTGATAGCTCTAAGCAGCAATGCACCTGGAAGAAAGGCAGTAAGTAAAGAAAAACAACACTTATTTTGTCCCTATGCAGCTGTCTACCCACGGTCAAAAGAACCAGCATAGCTGCTTCACCTCTTTAAAGTGAGGGCGGGAACCACATTTAATAATATGCTCCACTGCAGGTAATGAGTAATTAAAAACTCTTTTCAAAATATTAGAGTTTAATAATATTGTAGTAACGATGTATGGTGCCAGGTGGGTACTGGAAATATTGGGGGAACAGTTTATAAAACATACGATTGTTTAACCACTACGCTATACACCTGAAACTAATACAAAATAATACTGAATGTAAATGATAACTGAAAAAAATTAATATTTTTTTAAAAGAAAGAAATTTGAAGCCCAGAGAATTAAAGTACTTTCACCAAGGTAAAAAAGATAAAGAAATAAGAGTTTATCTTGAACTAATTTTAGTGGATACATCAAAGAGAAAAAAAAAAGGCAAGCAGGACAGAGCATTTGACTTTTCAGCCCTGTTTTGAAGAGGGCTGATCTTATGAAAAAGCCACTGGAACTGGTTCACTCACCCGCCCAGTATACACTTGCTAGTCAAGTGTCTCACACTGTGATAAATGCCAGAGACACACAGTAAACATGTTATGATTGCTGCCATCCAGGAGCTCATAATCTAATTAGCATCAGGGGCTTGCATGTAAACAACATGACAATGCCAAGTGTTTTAAAATGGAAGAAGCACAAAGTACTAACTGAAGTATATAAGACGAAATGCTTAACTCTGACCAGGAAGGTTAATGGAAAAGATGACGTTTGTGCTAGGTCTTCACCGATGAGTAGTTTATCACGGAAATGGCATGTGCAGAGGCACAGAGGCAACGAAAGGAAGGAAGAAAAAGAAGAAAAGGTATCATTAAATAAATTTAAAATCATTTTTCCATTCTGATATGTATGAACAAGGGTCTTATTTTAATTGTCATTTCCAAAATTGCCTGTGAGGCTAAGCATATTTTCACATATTCATCACTCAGACCTCCTCTTAAGGGAACTGACTATTTATTATCTATCCCCATTTTGTCCTCCTGGGTAGTTTGCCTTTGATTTATTAATTTGTATGAATTCTTTATATATTTTGGATACTAATTCTTTGTTAGTCATAAGTACTGCAAATGTCCTCTCCCAGCTTTTCTTATTACTTTTAAAAATATCATTTGTTACAATTAAATGAGTTTCATTTCATTTAATTTTAATATAGACAAATTCACCAATAATTTTCTTTATGGTTTGTGCTTTTAAGAAACCCTTTCCTATGACTTCCATATTTTCTACTAAAAGCTATCAAGTTTTGCTTTTCACATTTCAATTCTAAATCCATCTGAAACAGATTCAGAGCACAGCAAAGGTAGCTCCAACTTCATTTTTTTTCTTTCCATATGGCTAATCCATTGTTCCAGCGTCAGAAATGCATAATTTAGGCTTTCCCAATCTTTGTAATATCAGGTGTTGCAGGTAAGATTCCCTGGGAAATAGGCCGAGAAGAGATTTCCATGCAGAACGTCTAGTGGAGAGAATGGGGAAGGCGGCCTCAGGCAGGCGGGGATGCAGCCACAGCGGAGGCCGCAGCCGGCCACACAGGGAGCTCCGAAGCTGGCGTCGTCCTTCGCTGCCGTCCTGTGCGAGGCAACAGGACTGAGCTTCTGTGCTCTCACGCAGACCAGCCATTGGGTAGGGCTGCGCTTGAGGAGCACGTGGAATCTCGGCAGATGGCGGTTCCGACGTGAGGGCGGCGGAGTGGCGGTGGGGGACAGCTCCGCTGTGAACCATCAGCCAGCAACACTCCCAGCAGCTCAGGGAACCAGGGCCTTGATCTTCACATGGGAGTCTGGGGGGCACACACAATATCTACTACACAGCCTTTGTCATGTATCCCCTTTCCAATTTGACTGGCTCACTCTTCTTTTGGACTCTTTTTCCTATGAAATAATTTCTAGAAATGTATCCATTCTGGTCCCCTGCATGTAATCCAATTTGTCAATGGCCAAATATGTACCCATAATCACACACATTTGTCAGACCGTACAGAGTACAAGTAGTATGTTTTTGCCCTTGGTATGAATATCTATTACAAATGTAGTCTGGTTTTTGTTTTAAACCATCACTTCACCCAACGGGCTCAAAATCAATATACTGGCAACTAAAGCTGAAACCAAAGTCTCCCATGTCCTTTACTTGTAAAAGTGGATATTTTACTCTAAATGTAGGATGTTTCCAGTATCCCCTTGACTTCAATCTTGTTCCATTTAGCTTAGGAAGGATTTAACAAGCTTTGATTCTGTCACCTAACACTTCTTTCTCCATCTCAGGTTTTCTCCACAGTTGACTAAGAACACCAGGTTGAAAAGAAAAGATCTGACCAGGACAGGGAGCAGTGAGGAGTCCTGTGACATGCAAATGACACCTTTCTACATTTTGGCAGAGATCCATTAACCAACGCTCTACAGGAGATGGTTTGCCTGGCTATAGACCCTGAGTGTTTTCACATCACAGTCGTCTTCCCGGTCACCTGAGGCAGGAACCTTACAGTGATCCTGGAGTGCTTTTGCACACACACTCTGGACTCTGTGTTCCAGGATCATTGTCGATCCAATCAAATTCATCTAGTTTTGAACCCACAGAGTTTTGGAACCGACTCCTTCCTACTACCAACACAAGACTACTGCAGACCTGTTGGATTCTTACCCCCGTTGCAATTTATCACATTCCCGCTACTGCCAAAGCTATTTGCCTTGGAATACAAAGCTAATAGTTATTACCCTTTAGTGGTTCCCCACCTGGAAGAGATGCCAGTAAACAGTGCCCCTGGGGAAGGAGAAAATGAATGCAGTTTCTCAGGATGGAGCCTGCAGAGAATATCCATTTAGAGCATGCAAGGGCCTCCTCAGCATGCAGACTTTTGGTCTCACGAGGGATAATTGAAAGGCGACAGTTCACTTTGAGGCTGCCATTTGTAATCATAAAAATAATTCCGCATATTTGTCATGCACTTTCATGTATGCTGTCTCATTTCATTCTCAGAGCAACTCTGACAATTAACCCATTGTTTACAGCGAGAGTTGGAGAAGCTGCATCTTATTCACAGACATCAGACAGTGATTGACAGAAGCAGGATCTAAATGTAGGTTTTCTGATTTCAAGGCCTGGGCTTGGGGATGGGGTGGGCGGTGGGGCGTTGCTTCATCCTCAGTCCCGCTCAACTGAACAGTTGTGTGAATTATGGTCTATTTAGCATGAAAAGGGAAAACCAGAGGAAGGCAGGGGCACTCTGAAAGGATAGCCTCCAAACCTCTGAAAGGAAAATATCGCCCAAAAGACAGAAGGAAGTGATTTTCCTCCAACAACACAGAGGCTAGGATTCAACAGCTTCTGCAGCTGAGAGGCAAGTGCTTTCCTGGATTCAGGCTCTTCAGATTAGTCATGAGTTATCATATGATTTTTCAAGACATTTGCTCTTACAGGAATTATTAGAAAGATGGCAACAAAATAGAAGTGCTGCTCTTTAGAATAAAGCTGCAGATGTGTGATTGTAGTATCTTAATGACTTATTAGATGAAATCCTGTAACTCCACCAATATTTGCTGATAACATAAAACTGACTATAAAAGCTATCTACTGAAAGCCTAATGGATGCTTAAATACAATTTGGAGAAGCAGCATCTTTGGAGAGGCAGCAGCAGGCCCTTGGAAGATGTCAATAGTTATTTGAAGATATCTGTATTGAAGCCAGAATGTTAATATTATGATTAATGGTAAAAAGAGCTGTGATCACAAGCAACAAATGTCGGGCAGGAAAACAGCATTCTACCTTCAAGAACCGCATTCTACCTCCCTGTATTAATGCAATGTACAATGTCAGTAGGATAATAAAACAAATACTAAACTTTTCATGTTTACAAGTGTATAGGTCTAAGTGGGAATGGTTTCTCAATGATAGCTCATCTATGTCATTTCCCTTTAATGAAATATTTACACTTATAAGATTATGAATTCATTTAATGTAGCTATACCTTAGCATAATAATTTATGTTTTTATCTTGGTCTCCACTAACGTGGTTAAAGACGGATGGCTCAGCCACACTCCCAGAAATTCTGATTCAGTAGATCTGGAGAATGGGGTCCAAGAAATAGCATTTTAACAAGTTTCTAGTTGTGGCCAATAACACTTCTTATCTAGGGAATCACACTTTTTGATAACCACTGTTTGACAGCACATCAACCCCCCCACTACTTAAAATTTCCTATAATCACATCTCATTTTCCATGGTGAATCTCTTATGGACAATAAACAAAAATACATTCAACAATTAGCTATTGGACCAACATTTCTATATACTCAGAGCTACATCTAATGTGATGCTATATAGCAGAGATACGGAGATAGATAAAGCTTAGTATTTGCTTGCACAGAATTTAAACTTAGACAGAAATGTAAACAAGTAATTACGGTGTATTGCAATAATACTTAAAGTTCTATGAAAGTAGAATGAAATTGTTCAGTCTATAATAATGAGTCAGAAAGCTTTATAATTGAGATAACATTTAGGACTTTTAACTTTATCTTGAAATAATTTTTGACTTACAGAAAAGTTGAAAAACAGAGAGTTCCTTATATCCTTCCCGTTTGCATGAAGGTTAGGAAGAATTTTGAAGGATGCATAGGAATTTATCAAGGTATCTCATGTAAAGAAATAATGTATGAAGAAAACCACTGAGTGATAAAATACTACTAATGATAGCTAAATATTTTTGCAGAATTATGTGATAGACACTGTGCCAAGCCTTTTAAATATATCACTTAATCCTTACAACATAAGTATTGTATCATGTACCTGCATCATAAGTATTTAAAGTATTATGTACTATTCAGACACTATTATCACTCTCCTTTATAAACTAAGGCAGCTGCTAATCTTCTGGTAGGTAGCAGAGCTGGGATTTGACGCTGAAGTGTTCTGCTTTTGCACACACGCTCTCAACCAATACATTATGATTAATGACCCAGGAAGGGAGAACAGTCTATTGTATATACACAGTAGGTTACATTAGGGAAGGCTGTGGGCACAGGGTTCTGACAGTGGAAGCAGAAGGTAAGACCAGAAAGGGACTGGAGAGCCCTAGATAATGGAAGGATACTGTGGTAGGCAGAATTCTAAGATAGTTCCTTAAATTCCTGTCCCTTGAAAGCAGAACTTGTGAATATGATGGCATATCACTTCCATGATCCAGTTACGTTATGTGGCAATTGCAAAGGCAAAGGAATTCTGCAGATGGAATGGAGGCCCCGGTGTTCTCTCACTACTCCACTGGTGTGGGGCCTCACAGGCTCATGCCATTATCTAGGCCTACTTACTGTTTTCCTAGCCTTGATTTCTGCTTCCACTCTTGGAACCCTATCCTATAATCCATTCTGCGAGATTCCTGCTCTGCTAAGTAATAATAGGAGTTCTATGGGCAAATTAATACAAGGAGCTTTGTGCATAGCTTTGGGAGTCAATCACATGGTCTCGACTTGTATTTGCACTGAACACAAATATTCTCACAACAGCGCTTTCACAGAGAAGGCAGACTTCCATGGTGGGCACCGGGCATTTAGTAGGTGGGCCTTGCAGGACACCTTGCATCAGCCTGGAAGAGTCACAAGCACCTGTCCAGTCTTCTAGGTCCCCAACGTGTTGGCCATAAAGAGTACCTTGGTGCAAATAAGCTGGACTTCAATCATGCCTAATATAACGTGGCTAATCTGCGGCCAGCGACATGCATGGAATGGTGAGCTGTCTCTGGTTCCCATTTCCAGTTTGATCACTTGGCTATGCACCTCAGTGACTGCTGTTGACAATTAAGTTAAGTCTCATCTTAAGACGCAAAACGGTCTGTTCAAGAAAAATGGGCTATGTTGTAAAATTATTCCAGTTAAAAGAACAGTTTCTTTGTTCACAAAAAATGTGGCTTTGAGAACCCCGGTTCCATTTAATGTCAGGTCTGTCCTCGGTATATTCAGATTCCTAAACCTTTGCAGAGATTAATGCTTTTAAGGTTAGTTAAAAAATAAAGCATTATCTATTGAGATAGCATGCTAGTAATCACATGATATGGTATGAAACCAATTTCATTCTGTTTAACATAGGATAAATGGGGAAAATTTGTCCCTGTTATCTGTTTGCAGACCAAGTTTTCTTGCTATTCATTCACCCACTTATACATCGATTCAATAAAACAATCATCGAATACATGCCTGAACATGTACTGAACCTGACTCCAGGTAAATAACGATGAACTTGACACTGTTACTGTCTTTGAGGAGGTCTTTTCAAAACATGAAAATAAGAAAACATCTGTTTCAATTCTGTTATATTCTATCACCAGCAGAAACAGGTTCCAAATGAAGACGAGACACCAAGAACATGGCAGGGACAAACCCACTTCACTCTGCTACAGCACATCAGCTAAAGGAATTGCCAATCATGCTGTTTAACTACTCCTAGGGCACTCTGTCCCTCAGAGTCACTACCCTGTCACTTGTAAATCAGAGGGTGGTTTTTAATTAAAGTCAACAACCAAAAAATTTAATTAAATCAATACATATTGACTCCTTTGTGACATACTATTCAAGGAACTGCAAATCATCCATTTAAGTATAAGACAGAACCCTACATTCAAAAGCTTGATCAGAATTTGAGATTGACACAGGAAACAATGACAGAATATTATAAAATATGCATATGAACATAGTAAGATGCAAATAATCGATGTCCCAAACCTATTGTCTTCACACACAAAAAAATGATAGAGATATCACGATGGACAAAATTACTATTTGTTGAAGAAACTGAAAAAGCTGCCCTGGCCAGGCAGCTCAGGTGGTTGAAATGTTGTGCCGTGCACCAAAAGGTCGTGGGTTCGATCTCCAGTCAGAGCACGTATGAGAGGCAACCAAACAATGATTCTCTCATATCAATGTTTCTCTCTCTCTCTCTCTCTCTCTCTTTCTCTCCCCCTTCCTGTCTCTCTAAAATTAATAAACATACATGCAGGTGAGGGTTAAAAAAAAGAAATCGGAAAAGCTTTGTAGGGGGAAGATGTGACTTCGGGTGGTTCAGCAACAATTATAGGGAGAAAGGGGGCTTTGGTAAGGAACTGTTGTATGCCCCTACATTTATTTTGGTGTAACATCCTTTAACTTATGATTTCATAGTGGAATGACATTAATATCAAAAATGCAATTGTAATTTATTTTTACTTCCTTCAATTCAAAATAAAACTCCCCTGGTTAAATTCAAAAGCTAACTGAGTGAGCCAGTTTTAAGTTAGACTCTGTAAAGAGTACATCAGAGATATCAGATATGATCACTACCACCAAGTTTTTTATAAATTAGGTAGAAAATCAAAACTAACCTACAGAAAACGATGAGACCAAAAACATGCTATATAAGTGACTTAAAAATAGAAGTAAATGTAGCCACTTTAACTGAGAGAAAATCAAGAAATGTAAATGGAATAACCAGTTGTGAACTATTTGTAGCATCATTTCATAACTGAAAAACACCAAAAAGAGTAAATTATTAAAATCTTTTCTCCCTTCTGAGCCAACAATGTTCTGTGACTATAACAAAGCTAATATTTCCTAATGTTTTATGAAGTATTTTTGTCAACATTATGAGGGAGGACCTAAATAAACCCCAGCATTCATTTATGAAAAACTGTGCATTTATTCTTACATTTAAATTTCAGTCACTTTCAAAGTACTCTCCATTTAATGCAATAAGCCTATTAAGACGTTTTTTCCATCACTCAAATCAGTTTTGAACTTGTCAATTTTGATGCTTTTTAGTGCTTCTGCCATTTTTTGTTTCATCTCTTGCACATCAGCAAAATGTTTCCCTCTGAGGACTTTTTTCATCAGGGGAAACCAAAACAAATAAACAAAAGAATTGCTCGGGGCCAGATGGGGTGAATAGGGAAGGTGGGTCATGGGGGTCATGCTGTTTTTGGTCAAAACTGCTGAACACTCAGCACAGTGTGGGTGGGTGCGGGCTCGTAAATCACCCATCATAAAACGGGCAAACAAATGGAAAGAGTCTCCAAAAACAAAATTCACTGATGCCAAATGCAGCCTCTCACAACAATGTCTGCTGGCACACTGACACAGCTGGGTTCCTGGAACACTGACCTAGCAGGGAAAGCCTGTATTACAAGGGGCCCACCCTCTAGAAGATAATTCTGGATTATTTTGCCCCCCCCCCATATGTTACTTGGTTCTCAAAAGAACCCTATGAATTAGATATTATTTTTTCCAGCAAATGCAGCCAAGGGAGTAGCAACAAGGTACAAAATCACTATGTCTCTGGCGCTACCAGTGTTGGTGCTCCCCTCCCCCCACACACTTCTCTGCATCATTCCAGGAATCACATGGGCTCACGGGTGCAATTCTCCCATTATCATCTTGTTCTGACTGTTTAACGTGCCTCTTGGCGCTGCTAAAATTGTCACCAGGGCACCTTCAGTCAGGGTGCCAGATGGGTTCCCATGGCACTGCTGCCGACCTGTCCCACCTGTCCACTTCTCCTTAATATGAGATAAAGGCTGGCTCCTTCCACTGGGTTCCCAGTCACACTGCTTCCACAGCACCTCGAGTAGGGACTCTTTAACCACAGGTTTGTTAACTCTTATGCAGACTCTGTCTTCAATATCTTAAGGAAATTTCAGCAAAATCACTCTGTAACTTTTCATAATGCTTTTTTCATGGAAGTCTTCTCTCCCTACCACCCAACCATGAGTCCATGAGAACTGAGTCAGCAAAAAGTCTGCAGGGCACACATCATGCTGTTTTTAGTGCTGTTCCTCCCCCAGGGGCAGGTCCCTCCTCATGTGCCTCAAATCCTGTTTTCCTTAGGATGAGCTCGGCCCTCTGACAATCCTCTGGGCACTGAAGCACAAAGCTCGTGACAGGTCTAACCATGTAATTACCCAGACATGCCGAGACCCATGTCTGAACCCAAAGAGACTACATTTAGGCTGCAGCCACACGTTATTTACTCTCGACAACTGCTCTGGGCGAACCCAGAAACCAACGGCTTTAATCAGTCACAGGATTATTTTTGGGCTCTCCCCGCAAACGTAAAACTGTAAGTCATGATTTTAGCCCTGGCTGGTGTGGCTCAGTGGACTGAGCGCCAGCTTGTAAACCAAAAGGTCACACGGTGGATTCCCAGTCATGGTACATGCCTGGTTTTCCAGCCAGGTCCCCAGATGGGGGTGTATGAGGGGCAACAGGTGGATGCATCTCTCACACATCGATCTTTCTCTCCCTTTCTCTCTGTCTTCCCCTCTCTCTAAAAGTAAATAAATAAAATCTTAAAGACCACCAAAAAGTTGCTTTTTTAAAAAAATTTAGGCTTAAGCAAACAAAAAACTCGTATCATTACATTTTAGAAAAAGTATGTGAAGCTTGGATGATACAACTTACTGTCTCATTGTGAATAAAACTCTGTCACGCGAATTACTAAAACCTGAATCTCAGTGTCTGAAACCCTCACTCACTTGCTTGGTAGAAGGTTAGGTCTCTTCTCAGGCTCCTCCTCCCTGGTTATGCCTTCCAGGGGACCCACAAGGTTATGCGGTTGGGGGCCTACTGCCCTCACCTCCCTGCGCTCTGTTACTCTGTCACCCGGCTGACCTCTTCCAGACCACTGTGGCCGGGGTTCTGCTCCCCCTCTGGTCACAAAGAAAGTTTCTGCTCCTCTAAAACAACTCTTCCCCCTGCAAAGCTACTGTGCTTCTGAGGGCAAGCACAGTTATTCTTCCCCTTCGTGCCAAGACCCCTTCTGTTAGGGTTTGAGAAAATATCTGTATACAGACTTTTGGTCCAGGCATGTTCTCTCACAACACGCCTCCTTCCATTGCCCATTGTCCCCCACCATTACTCAGTATCCTTCACGGACCCCACAGGTCCCTCTACCTCCTGTACATATCTGAATCCTAATCTGACCTCGTCTCAGGTTCTTACCCATAAGGCAGTGGGCCACAGAGAAAGCCTCTGGTCCCATGTACTGGAGCAAGGTGTGGCTGTGGGAAAGAAAACTCCACGACCTTCTGTGAGAGTGAAGAGACTCTGGAGCGTGAGACGGCATGCAGCTGAGCTACCAGGGTGCTCAAAGGAACTCCAGGGGAATGGTCTGGCCTAACAACACAGCCCGGAGGCCGCAAAAATGTACTAAATAGCATGGGCTGATTCCCACTTCAGAACTATCTAACAGAGTTACAGTCCTCATAAGTGATCAGGAGGTGGATGAAGTAAGATAGGCAGTAACGTTCATTTATCTGATCGAAACTATCAAGAGGAAGAAAGAAGGCCCAGAGTGGGTGCCTACTGTTTTCAAAAGCATCCTCTCTCCCAAAAGAGTCCATGTAGAATGAAACAAAGCATATACCTTCAATATTCAATGCTTTGCTTTATCAATTTGATAAAATGCTTTGTAATTCAATTATAACCTTCAAAATTTGTCTTTTTCTTGTGCCGCAACTAATGATGCTATGAGGCAGAATAGTTGAGTCATGTAAAAACAGAGGGTGGGGCAAAAGTAGGTTTATAGGTGTTCATATGGAAAATAATACAATAGTTAATAAATAATAATATAAGAATAAACTCTGTGTTTCAGGTACTCACAACACTAAACCTACTTTTGCCACACCCTGTATATAGTCAATAAATATTTATTCAAAATTTAACCTCTATGTATTTTAAAAATGGTCTTCTCTTTTAGATTTTTTAATGGCTGTTACTTTTAATCATAGTGTTAATACTGCTATGTCTGTATTTCTTCAAATTAGATGGATGTGTTTGGCCTAGGACCATGGACTGCCGCCCTTGCTTTAAATCTTGTACTCGGAATCCAAGACTAGAAAAGGGACAAATGAAAAATAATTCAATAGAAGGTACTATCCTCAATGCACAACTGGATATTAACCCAAGAAAAAATTCATTTATGTAAAGCTGGTTTGGGCTTTTTAAATATCAGATCTTGGTCATGGTCCTGCCCTTGAAAACATGTTCTCTTTTGAAAAACAAAATCTGAGTGAAACACTGTACTTTATGTGGAACTCAAAATACAAATTGTTGATTGGTAGAAAATGTATTTCATATTTCATATGCAAATTAGTTATTCTTAATTTGATATAACTGGGGAAGATTTTTTCAATTCTTTTTGTGTTTTGCCTAAAAAGCAACCAAGCACAACGTGTTGCCAATCACTGATAAATATAAGAGCTTTGCATTTAAAATCCAGATAAGTTTTTCTGAATTCACAGGCTGAAAACTGCATTATAAGATCTTCCAATTCTTTCACTTCCTCTATGTTTGAACTTTAAACAGTAAGACAATTGACCTAATTAAATTGAGAGGTAGAAAGGTCATACGGCAAAGGAATGAAACAGTGCAATAATTATTTATTATCAAGATAACCAGTATTCTATAACAAAACATATACCAAATACACACACATACACACATTCTTCTTTATTTTACTGCTCATTTAAAATATGATTCTATCTTTCTACACTCCTTAGTCCTCATGGCTCAATCTATCTGCACCATCTTTCTCTCACCTGCTCCTCCAGACCCGCTCTCCACCCTCCTCCACGTGCTCTTGGCTCCAGAAGGCTTACCTTATAGATCACATCTACCAACTCCCTTACATTTTGCCTTCTGGTTGGTTCAGTTAGAAGATGTTTCCAGGCAGAAGATCAAAGACAAGTGAGGCCAAGATTTTTATCCCCACAGCTTCCTCTCTGCCAGGGACCCCCACCGCAGGCCGCTATTCCTGTCACGTGGGCCTCTCCACTCAGCTCCCCCGTCTGGGGTTCCAGTGACCTCTGCTCCCCTTGTCCCTTGTTCCTTCAGGTCTGGGGATGTCGGTCACCTGTCAGGACCTCTTTAATCCGGGACACTTTCCGAAGTGCCTTCCCCTGGTTTCTGGACAGTGCTCTGTTCTCACCCAGCCCTATGTCTCTGACCAGCCCTTTTCGGGTACTGCTTTCACAGCTCTCCGGCAACCTGGATTGGCCCTCCTAACAAGGCTGCACTTTTACCTCATCAAAGGACACGGCGGAAATACAGAAAACTGTGGTTTAGCTATAAATTCCTGCCACACACACACATACACACACAAAACCACTTTAGGTGTATCTTTTTTCTTTAAAAAGTAGTTAAAATCACTGTTTAAAAAATGACATATTGACTACAACCAGTGAGATAACGTAGATATAAAGAAAAAAAACTTAATGTTCTTCCCCAGTGCTTCTAGAGCCTTCCCCTTCGCCTCATTCCCACTCGCCCTGCCTTGCCCCTAAATAAAGAATGTGACCAGACTGGCCAGTCTTTCCCTTTTTTATTATTATTTATTTATTTTTACAGAGAGTGGAACAGAGAAAGAAAGAGAGGGAGAAAATATCAACATGCAAGAGATATATCGATCGGTTGCCTCTCAGAGGCTCCCAACTGGGGACCTGGCCCACAACCCAGGCATGTGCCCTGGCAGGGAATCGAACCAGTGACCTTTTGGTTCACAGGCTGGTGCTCAATCCAATGAGCCACACCAGCCAGGGCAGGCCGGTCTTTTTCTATGCCTGTTTCCATGATGTTCAAAGCCATACAAACATATATACTCACACACGGAGAAGGGTGATGCTGTCTTTACAAAAGCTGAGAGCATGCTATGCACCACTTTGCAACTTGCTAGATATAAATCCAGTTCCTTACCTTGAACGGCCTCATAATATTACTGAATATAAATAGGCTATAATTTATTTAGCCATTTCTCTACTGATGGACTTTCAAATTTTTTCCAGCTGTTTTTGGCACTGTAAACAATGCTGCAATAAATACGCTATGCATATATTCTTACCACTGAATCTATTTATGTAAGGTAAATTTCTAAAAGTAGGGTTGCTAGGTCAAAGTTCCATGTAGTTTCAATTACCAGCCCCTGTCTTAAAAGTATATAGTAATGCATTTCATGTCAATTTATTCTTATATTTGTTTTATATGGATATAAGATGGTATATACAACTTTTGAATACTATTTTCTTCCTTAACATTAATTACAGATAATTTTCTACATACTTTCTGCAGTGATCCTTCTACATACTTTTTGTAGTAGTTTTAAATGGCTGCATATCTCCATTCATGTTGTAAATTTTCTTTAAAATTTTATTGGCATTGTCTCAAACCTCAGAATTAATGTAGAAAGAAATTGCACCTACTTCCTATGATATATATCCAGAGAGGAATCAAAGTTTTGACAGTAGCATTAGATATAATAAAATCCTTTACAATTATGCCTCTTGACTCTCAATCCATTGACATTAACTACATCTTTTCCTGGGCACAAGAATTGGTCAAATGATTCACAATTCTTCACATCAGGGAGAGTTATGCCTGAGGCATACGCTTCCATCGTCACCGGCCACCTCAGTGACGTCAGTCAAAGGAAAAGATCGTGAGAGTGTGGAGGAGCACACTGACACACTGGGCCTTTCCTCATGGATGGTGAGCCAAGTTCCTGTGACTCTTCTGGCATTAAAAAGGTCTCCTGAAGATCAAAGGTAAAGGACATCTTCAAAACAGAGAGGAATCCCAGCCCCAAAGCCACTGCTATGCAGGCCTGCCCAACTAGAGCCCCTCAAGGTTTGAGAAAATACCACATTACACAAAGGCTTGGGAACATTCTATAGTTTCCATCCCCAAATAAAAGATGGAAAAACCAGTTCCGAGGTGGGGGAGGGGTGAGGAGGAAAGCAGGCGGATGATGAGAAGAAAAGTCTGGCCACTACTCACTGTTAGTATATTCTCTATCTGATCACATCGCCACCCGACAAGAAACTCCTGCATGTGTCCCTTGGAGTGAAAAGTCAAGAAGACTACAAAGCCAACAGGATGCAGACCAAGAGCCTCTGTGAAACCTTTTTGCTCTCCCCTTTGTGGATGGTAGCGTTGGCTCTAATGGCTTGGTCCTGTGAGAAGAAGCAGACTCCACTCTTTCCTGGGAATAACTACTTGTCCATAACACTTAAGAATCTTCCAACTGGAAGTGGATCTGATTACTTTAGCCAGACTTAACCTCTTACTTGAGCAGTTAATGGGAGCATTCAATAATGTTAACACATCACTTCAATAAAATACCTACATGTTATTTCCACTGGGAATAAATGTCCACAGACCATAAACTCTACCTGGTAATAGTTGACATGGGAGAACGGGGGAGGTGGATTCAGAAAAAGAGTCACCGTGCAGTGACACTAAATGAGTTACAGACCCCTCCTCTGGTGGGATGAGGTGGGAGGAGAAATAAAGTGAAAAACAAAGGCATCTGGAAGCAGGAAAAGTCTCCGTGTAGGGACCCACCAGCTGTAGAAAGTCCCTGAAGGATCCAGAACATGAAGAGGACTCAAGGCTACAGAAAAGGGGGATTAAAGGGAGGAAAGAGGACAAGAACACAGGAGACTGATCAGAAATGCTCTCTGGAGGACTCCCTCCCTTCACTGTTTTCAAGGGAGAGCCAAGGTAACAGGTCATGTTTGGAGGTCCTAGGGAAAGGTCCCAGCAAAAAGGAAAGTTACCCTCGCCAGAAAAAACGGTCGCTCCACCCTCCTATTCTCCTCTCCCTTTCCAACTCCTTTTATAAAGTTAAAGCACGGGCGGTCTTCCTGCCAAGGAATCCCTGTGACTTTAACGACTGGTTCCTGAAAGGGCTACTGACAATCCCAGTGGAAGATCTGGGACCGAAGTAAAGGGAACGGTCCTGAGCAACTGTATGGAGAAGTCAAGGGAAAAAGTGATCATCCGCTGAACTTGCCCTTCGGTGGGCTCAAGGTCAGTCACCTAGAAACTGAATGTCCTCTGTGTGCCTGCCTGGACCCAGTTATGACAGAGCTTTTATAATATTTTTATATAGAAAAAGGACAACAAAATTAAAAGATAATTCTAAAGCAGGAAAAAAAGAGATTTAAAGAAGCTGAATGTATTTACTGGGCAGTTTCTGGATGAGGGGCACACACAATCCTAGAATTTGGCAAGGTTTCTGAAAAGTCCCTTCAAAGTGAAGGTAACCATTTCACACGCACGTCTCCAAAAGTTTCTCACCTAATCGTTGTAGAGAGCTTCGTTTCCAAGCATTTCGAAGTATCCGCAGGGCGAAAGAATTTTCATCACTGGGGTTTAAGGGCATGTGCTATAAAATCTCTAAGTCTACGACGTTCTTGGTGATACAGGTAGGTTACATTATGAAAGAAGCCAGTCTTAACAAACCAAGATCAATATATTGCAAGAATAAGATGAAACCATTTATAATATCTTTAAAAGAGCCACCCCCTAGACCAATGATTTAGAGAAATTTATAAAATGTCAAGAATTAAAAATGGACAGGACGCTTTTGAAGTTTTTCTTTCCTAGACAGGTATTTTTATCTCAAAAATTGCCCTAATGTTTGCTCTAACCTTAAAGACACTGTATATCGCATTACAAACTATTCCCTAGACAACGCGTTGACCATATGCTGTTAAAGGGCCGCTGAAAAAGGACCTGCTACCCACACAATAGCATAGAAGACCCTGAGCATCTGGCCACACTGGTCTGGAAAATGTAATGAACGCAGGAGTGGCACTTGTTAATACACTGTGTTTTCTGGTCTTCCTTACCCTACCTATAGAACCCCCTAATTATATTCATGTAAAATTTTAAATCACATTAAGCATATAAGCCAGATTATCTCTTTAGCCCCTTTTGCATGAGGACTGTTGCTACACCAGTAGCAGTAGTAACCTATAAATAAGTTATAACTTCAGAGTAAGCATTACTTTGTGCTCCTTTAGGAAATTAAAAAAAAACAAACAACACAGTAAAAAAATCTGAACCAAGTCTCCTCAAATTAGACTGAACTAATCTCTCCTCTGGCTTAAAAAAAAAAAAAGGTTTCGGCATAAAATCATTATGTTACAAAGGTGATTACTGAAAACGGAAACAAATAACATAAACCTCTAACAACAGAGAGAAGCTAACACAGTGTGCTTTTGCTCTTCTGCCTGGAGAACCCGAGCAAACTCAAGCCACTCCATCAGCACAAGCAGCAAGGTTTAGGTCAAGTGGCCAATTATCCAGCACTTGCATCAAAGGCAGCTACAAGCTGCTACTTCTCTCTGCCCGCTCGTTCCTGTTTCCTTTGAGAGTCCTGTGTTAAGCAACCACCGAGGCAGGTTTAGCATATGTCCGCCAAAATAAACTGAAACAAAGACATGTACAAAGTATCGCTTCTGGAAGCAGCTATATACCCCTGACTGCGTAAGTCACCACCATCCTCACAATCGCAACACGCCCCTATACCACTCCCAGTTTCCTAGCTACAAGGAGAATTGACTAACAGGCTCAGGAATTTTGATTCATTGTTAATTAACCAGTCTCTGAATAGTATAAGCAGTTTGTGAATCACCAAAAAAAAACACGACGTAAAACATCGTAAATGGGGACTCACCTGGAGGTGGCTGGCGCAGAGGCTGAGCTGGGATCTTCCCGGGCCCCAAGCTCTTTTCCAAAGGTTCCCCAGGCACCAACCGAGGTTGGTCTGCTCTGAGGAAGGCTGAGCTGGCTCCTTTGGTCTCCGTGACCTTCGCAGAGGATGATGGCTCCAAGGTGTCAGCCGAGGGGGACCCAGGGAAAGCACTGCTCTTTCTAGCAAGAAAGTCATCAAGAGCGGTTTCGCTCTCACCAGGCAGCCGGAGGATCCTGTGATGCTGCTGAGGGCTGGGAAGCCTTGGAGATACAGGTGAGGGAACAGGTGACATCCGCTTGTGCATGCCAGACTGAGAGGATGAATTATTAAGTACCATGCCCAGAGCTGCCAGTGCTGGGGGGGACAGGCTCTTCTCATCACCTCCACCCTGTGCGGCGTCAGGGCCAGCACTGTGGGGCAGATCCAGGAACAAGGTTTTGTGGCCACTCAGAGATAGCTCAGCTCTCCTCTGGCTTGTAGTATCTGGGAGGGTGTGGGTGGCCGTGGTGCTGAGGGGGAAGCCCAGCCTCTTCCCCTGAGCGGCTTCAACTAACTTCTCGCTCTCTATCACCTTCAACAGGACCTTGTTCACAGCCCCCTCGGTGCCAGCTGGAGGATATCCCCTGCCCAATGACAGTAATGGCCTGTCGCCTCCCTGCTCCTTACTCCGCCGCTTGGAACCGTGAGCCGCAGCCTTGGCTCCTGGGAGGCTGAGCAAGCCTGCTCTGGGTATGAACTCAGCTTGGGCCGCCGCGCACAAAGCGGTGCTTCCTTCGTCCTCAGGATGGGCTTTAACTACTCTCTGCACCTGAGCAGACAGATCCTGGACTTTGGCCACCACTTTGGAAACGGGTTTCTTCTTGCGAGCCTGCTCAGTAGACTTCTCCCTCCGGGCCCTCTCTGAGCGTGGCTGCTTCTCAGGGTCCTCGTGACTTCCTGAGAGACGTGCTTGCTGACGCGCCAGCCTGCGAGGGGCCCGCTGTAGCCCCCCAGCACCACCATCCCCTGGCTCTGTGGAGCTGCAGGCAGGGGGCAACCCTCCTCTTCCAAGCTCGGCATTCTCAGAAGCCATCCCGAAGCTCCCAAAGCCAGGGTCAGGGTCCAGCATCCTGCCGATCTCTGGGGGGCAGCTGTCGGTCCCCTGCGGGGCAGAGGTAAGGGGCCTTCTTGGGATCAGGTTGCCTCTCTCCTCTAGAAGCCAAAGATTAGGTCTTACTTGAGACAGAGGAACAGAACTGCTAGAGCAGATGTGGTCCCTCCCCATCTGCGGTGCCGATTCCTGGCCACCATGTCCTTTCCTTCTTGTCCTCTTCTGTGGCACCACCTCCACGCTCTCTCTGCTTCCACCGAACCTCCGGGGCTTTTTGTTCCCACGGGTGCTCCTCTTATTGGGACAGCCCACGAGGGGCTCCCCCTGCCAGTCGCCAGCACTCTGGAAACAGTCATCCTCGGGGGCCAGGCTCACCGACAGCTCTGGCAGCTTCCCCTCCTGGTTCCCCATCGTGATCCCCAGGATATGGTCTGAGCTTAAAAGATTGGCCAGCAGTCTCTCCCTCTCTGCTGTGAGTTTGTATAGCTCAGTGAGAATGTCTTTCGTGGGAGTCTGCTTGAAAAATATGTCTCCTGGATGCTCATTCGGCTGCAGGCTAAGGCTGATGACGTCTGGCCCCTCCCTGACTTGGTAGCAGTTATGAAACCCCTTATTGAATCTGTCTAGAGTTACGGTGCCCTTGTACGAAAATCCTCTGACTTCCCCCCTTGGAAGATAGAAGCTGATGTGGCAGAGTTCAGTAATGGGCTTACACAATTGGAGGGTAGAGTGAGTGCCTTCCATTATGCCTACCTAATTATTCATGCCTCAGAGATGCTGGTCTGTGGTCAGGCTTCCCAGGCTCCGGCGCTGGGGCATGTGACGGTGGCTACGCAGAGAAAGCAGCTGACAGTCATCTCCAGCAATGAGACTGCCTGAGGAACAGGGGAAGAAAGTAGCTTGTCTAACAGAGCGGATAAATCACACACCAACATAAATCAAAGCATCACCATGACTTAGCCTGACTCTCTGGCTGACCTCAAGCAACTCAAGTCATCAGCCAGGAGGCTGACTGCAGCCTCTTCCCACTCCCACCCCTCCCTTGACCAGTAGTTTCTCTACAGCTGAGGGATGGGCGCGTCCTCTAATTTCAGCCCCAAGACAAAAGCTCCTTCTTCCCATATGGGAACTCACTGTACACCCTAGAGAAGGCCTCTCAGCTTCTCTAGGCTTCAGTTTATGTTCTTCCATAAAACAGACTATATCTCCCAGAAACCCTGAGGCCAGGGGACTTTGAGATCCTTATGAAACATAGTCATTTTAATAACTTGTGTTTGGAATATCACTTTGCAAAAATAAGTCAAGCCTTTTCACTCTCCAAAAAAGCATCTTCTAAGATTTGACATTATCTATTTAACTTAAAGTAGAGTGGGGGAAAGGTATTCAACTACTAATTTTGAGTCTCTTCTTTAAACAACTCATATTTTGCCAAAAGAGCCAAAAGTAAAAAATTTAAAGCGTAAAAATTTAAAAAAGAAGTTCAAGGTTTTTTTCATACTTCTTGCCTATTTAAGGCCAATGTAATGTCAAGAAAAAGCAAAAGTCTGTAAGCCACTGTTGGCCTTGGATGGATTTTCCAATGTCTTCACCATCAAAGTGGCTGCAACATCACAAACGGCAAAGGTGGCTGCTCCCCCCTGTAATTTGGGGTGTCCCAGGAGCATCTCTGCGGCTAACATCTCTATACACAAGCATGGAGCTTAGTATTCTATATAACAACACTTTACTCCTCTAATTAAGGGATTGCTCAATTTTCAAGACTTTCCTGCTTAAAAGAAATCACTCTGGGAAGGGAAACACAATAATCATTTATTAACCATTGATATATTCAATGAGTGATTTTTGTCAGATCTTTTCTAACTGGTTCTAAGGAGTAAAAAGCTACACAAAAGTACATCTTAAGTCAACAAAGAGAAAAAGGGGGCAGAGTTTTTATATCAGAAACTCTTTGAGGAAGACAGATAAAGAACAGTGATAAAATACAGGTTTAAAAAAATGCAGATATCTGGTCAACCTGGAGTTGCTAGATGGGCTCAGACTACTAAAAAAAAAAAGTGAAACAATAGTTTTAAAGTACTGAAAGAAAAAGATCTGTTAACCCAGAATTTTATATCCAGTCTTTAGGAATAAAGGTGACCCTGACCCGTGTGGCTCAGTTCCTCAGCGCGAAGGATCACTGGTTCGATTCCTGGTCAGGGCACATGCCTGGGTCGTGGGCCTGGTCCCTACATGGGGCTTGTGTGGGGGGCAATGGATAGGTGCTTCTATCACACATTGATGTTTCTCTCCCTCTCTTTCTCTCTACCCTCCCCTCTCTCTAAAAATAAATAAATAAAATCTTTCAAAAACATAAAGGTAAAATAAAGACATTCTCAGATATAGGAAAAGTAAGAGAATTAGTTTTAAGCAGACTTGCTGTAAAAGAATTTCTAAAAAAAAGCTCTTCAGATAATGCAAATGATACCAGAAAGAAACTCATAATATCATGAATGAAGGAAGAGCAACAGAAACGGTAACTATCTGTATAATATAACATTATTCCTTTCTCGAGTTCTTTAAAAGATGTTTGACAGCTAAATGCAAAAAATAATAGATGTCTGATGGGGTTGCAATGTATGTACTTATAATATACAAGACAACTACAACAAAAAAGTAAATGGGAAAAGGGACCTATATGTTGGTAAAGTGTAACAGTACTTTAATTCTAACTGCACTGTGAAGAGTTAGGCATGTATGTTGTAATCCCTAAAGCACCCACTAAAAAAGAATACAAAGAGATACAATCAATAATATAACTGATAGATTCAAATGGAATAATAAAAAATTTTTAAAAACTCAAAAGAAAAGTAAATTAAGAAAAGGAACAACAAAAAAGAGGCAACAAATAATAAATAATAAGATGGTAAACCTTAATTTAAACATAATAATTATATAATGTAATTATTATGTTACATTATTATGTAATTAGGTAAATGATCTAAACACAAAGACTGTCAGAATGCACAGATATGGAGCTAAAGTCAGTGACTTGAAGTCACTCAAAAAAAATATGCAGACCAAGAAAAGCAAAGGTTTTAGAACATATTCCTGGGAACACAGATATTTAATGGATAGATATATGGAGGGAAAAGAGACTTTAAGCGAGGCTGAGAAAGAAATAGGTAGTAAAGGAATTCCTCATATTTTGTAGCTAAAGAAATTAAAGTTCAATGATCTAACTTCTAATTATGCTTTTATTACAAGTCTGTAAAGCCTAGTTCTGAAACCTTTTAATCACTGAAACCAAACTGAAACCAGAACTCATTTCTCAGAGGCTAGTATGAGATTAAAGTACAGGACATCCATAATACAAGCAAGGTTTTCTTCCTTCCCTGGCAGTAATAGGAGTCACATCCCCAGTTACATCCTTAAATCCCTATCTTCAGCTTCATCCATCACCCCTTCTTAAAGACCATGCACTTTTCTTCTATCGCTACATTTTCATCTGTAGAAGAATAGTATAAAAATGGCGACTGTCACAACCATGGTATGGTACCACGATGAAGACCATTTCAACTAGGGACCAAACTATCGGGTATAGAAGATAAAAAGAATGAGTTTTGGGTTGTAGAACTTAACAGTTCATGTAGTTTGTGGCAGGATACATAGCAACAATAGGTCTCTATCAGTTGTAAGAGAAAAGTGTCCCATCCCTGGAATTATGAAACTAAAAAGAAATGTTGCAGAGTTATACTTTGCTTCCAAGATAAAATACTCTTCTAAAAGGTTCTGGGGGTCCAAGTCCAGGTGCAAATGGGCTTCTTCATATCATATGTTCATAATTTCTGAGTTTCCAATGATCATAAGCAAGTGGGGAAGACACTTGTAGTACCTCCCTTTCTAGGCCTTACCGTTTAACAAAAATTCAAGCAAAAGACATTACCAGCAATGAGAGGTAGTGGTTGACCACTGGAGTGAATTGTTTTAATTATAAGGAATTGTCACTTGAAAAAAACAAGTTTCTCCTCTAAATACACAGCGGCACAGGTACTGATGCATCAGTGGCACAGAAACAATCCCACTTGCCTTAATTTTGCAATGGCAGGGCATCTTAGAGGAAACATTAAAAATTCATGTTTTCTGGTCCTAGGATGAGTTTCAGAATTAGCTTTGCTACAATTTTGGACATCCAAAGTCCAAACGACTTAAGATAGATTACTGCAAAGAAAAACAAACATTTTTCAAACACTTACGTCCCCATTCTCTTCCACAGTTGAAATTATTTTTATCAGAATAGTTGTCCACACCCTCCACTATCATTATTCAATATTTACAGAGCGGCCTCCCTCTGGAGCACTGAATAACCCTCCGTTGGTCTTCCCAAATATTCCCCTCTCGATCAAAGGAAAAAGTCCAGATTCAGCCTAGCAATCTGCCAATGTCAAATTTCACATCCTTTCTGAAGTGAGAAATTTAATTTCTAAGTTTCCAATCTACTAACTCAAAACATTATTTGGTGACACCTATTAGATGACCAAAAGACTACAAAACTACTCCTCTCTGAAGAAGAAAAATGTATACCCTGAGCAAATGAACTTGAACCTCAACACTTTCGCGTGCACCGTGCCAAAGGAAGGCTTCCGAGCAAGGCAAACACTTTTCTGTGACAGTCCATTAGCAAGTCAGAATGCAGTGCTGAATCATCACACATATTTTCCATCTGAGAAACCAGAGGAAAAAGAACTGCGTGTCTTAGGGGGGGAAAAAGGAAAATAACAAAAAAAGCAATATGAAGTGGGGTTAAATACACCAGCACTGCAATTTCATGCTGAGTTCACAGGACTATTTCAAGCAGCATTGCCTCATTCTGCTTTGGCTAAAAGGCAGCAACTCTGCAGGCTCCCCACACTAAATCAGACATCTTAATTTGGTCTACGAAGTGACCTTCTTCGGTTGTGCGCAGTGTAAGAGCACTTTTTTTTTTTCCTGGAAAATCTTCATGTCTTCCATTTCCTCTGACAAAGTCCAGGCTGACGTTCTCTCCAAGACAACACTGCTAACGGAGATTTCTTCCCCGACTCTGTTTGTGATAAGCGAGTACAGGGTTTTATTCTACCCAACATGGAAATAGCTATTGTATGTCATCATAATGGGAAATTTTTGACTTTCAGTAGATGCTATTCAATGCTCATATTTCACCAGTGCCTAAAATAGGATCCAAGGATTAGCTGCTATCATTCTGTCTGCTTACTGTACATTTTCTAATTAATTCTGTCCCTAAAAGACAATCAATGCAAAGCTTTACTTGTTTAGCCACTGGCACTGTCATGCCCTAAGTCTCCATCTCAGCCCAACACTGCTAAGAGAGAGTACTATAACTCCTGTTAACAAACTGAAAATTGCCCATTGTCCATTCAGATTCAGGCTCTACCCTTCTACACACAACTCAAAGCATCAAGAGACTGACTTTTATGGATTCCATCAAAAAGCTCCCTTGCCTTCTGGCTTTCACTGCATTTAGCCATTAGTAAAGAGTAGCAGCAGATGGAGGGCAGAATGGAAGAAGTGTCAAAATATTTATTCCCTGGCTCCCCTACTCCTAGGCTATCATTTTTGAGTAGATGTTTCCAGAGGTCCTCTTAGATAGTCTTTCCCCAGCTACAGCTAGTTCCTCTGGGTAACAGTTACTGCTCCCTCCCTTTGCTCATTCAGGCCAAGGGAGCTTTGAATTAGGCCTCTCATGCTTGATTTTGAAGAAGTCGGTGCCTGCTTGTCTCTCTACCACCCGCCCTAGAATACAGTGCAGTGCTACCGTTCTTCAAATCGAAGTTATAAAAACAAAGGTCGGTCTGCAATAGCTTTCTAGCGCTCTTCCCCATGGAGGAATTTTTCTTCAAATAATCTACACACTGTAGGTAGGAGTATGGGAGTAATAACTAAATTACTACCAAACAAAGCAGAAAGAGACCCGTTTTAAAAAGACATCAGAGAACAGATCAATAGAGGTCAAAGAAAGGAGAGACCGTATCATGTGTGTAGAATCAGAATATCCTTCAGGAAGACAAAAGCATTTGAAATAGCTCCCTACTAAAGGGTAAGATTTTGACAGGTAGCAATTAAGAAAAGGGAATTCCGGAGGAGGAGCATTATACAAGACTGCAAGATCTGCTAACGTGTACAAGGGGAAACATTACTCACTTGGTGTCTTAGATGCATGTCAGGAGAGATAAGTCAAGGAAAAATAGAGTGATAACGCATTGTAGAAAGATTTGAATCCAGGCTGGTAGGAAGTTAACACAACTTTATAGACAATTGAGAAGTATTTGATGTGCTTCAATCAGGAAAGTAGTATGCTGAACAGAATGGAGTAGAAAGGGACCAGAGAGTCAAGAATGAGGAGCTCAGGAAAACATCAAACTATTTAAAGAGATTGAAAAAGAAACAATTACATAGGAAGACTATAGGTAGAATTTTAGATAATAATTTTAGTAGAGGAATAAACCACCAAAATATATTGCGAAGAGCAAAAAAACAAAACAAAACAAACAAACAAACAAAAACCCTGATGGTTTAGAGAAGGAAATAAGAGTAACAATCTGCAGAGGTGTTAAGGCTTTGTCTTTGCTGTTATTTTTGTTTTGTTTTATAAGTCAAAGGAAACTTAAGCACGTTTTTAGTTGAGAAGGCAGAGGTAGTAAAGAGGGAGATACTGGTGATACAAGTGGAAGATGTGATCAAATATGGGGGAACAGATGAAGGAAGTCACCAGGGGAAGGAGAAGACAGGGTTGGAGGACACGTGGGGAGGTCAGCCTTGACAAGAAGGACAGTTTCATGCTCAAAGGCTAGGGCTACGTAAAGGGGAGAAGATGACTGTGAGACAGAAAGCAGTGAAATTGAGCTTACACACCTATCTCAATGAATACTGTTTTCTTCATAAAGACTATAATTGTATAATTTTATTTGCATTCTTGCAATGTCACAAGAAAAAAGCACTAAGCCAGTTTATTCTGTAGAAGCAATATTTCTATCTTTGAAACTCTGATTTGACTTTGAAACCACCAACAATCCAAGCTAGGTCATATCAAAACATATAACATACTAGCAAATCTCTACAAAGATAAAATAGAAACCAACACTTGTTCAATAGCATTATTTTTGGTTGTGTGACTCAAATGGAAGTCGAGCCACATAGCCATTCTGAGAGGCAGACATGACAGGTGTTGTCATTGCTACTGCATACACCAAGAGGCTAAAGGAGACCAGAAAGTTTAGAGTAACTTCCCCCTGATCACACAACTAGTGAGTGGTAGAAGGGACTCGAATCTGGGTTTCCAGACTCCCAGTTTGGTGCTCTTTCTACTATCCCACTACAGGTGACAACTATTTTTTTTAAAAAACTAAAAAGAAATGCCATTTAAAATGTGCTGTTGGCTAGAACTTTAATGCAATGTAGTACTACACAGAGCAAAGCAAGTGGGCTCAAAGCCCACTCCTTGGTAAAGGTTTCTTATTTAAATTTGGCTTTTCAAAGAGTTCAATGCCTGAGTAAATACTCAAAATTCTATGAGGGACCATAACTGACAGACAATTTCATAAAGCGTACCTGCTTCCTTTTTGCTTTGCTGTGGGAGACACATTGATATAAGTTTCACAAACTCTTATGTTTACCACGTGAATCAAAGAAGGCCCTTATTCATCTTGTCTAGTGTCATTTCACAACATCTGCCATATGAGTTAGTTATTTTGCGATGTATTTTGCACAATACCAGTAACTATATGGAGTAATGCTTAAACAGAAGGCTGTCCCAAGAAAGGGACAAGGTGTCCCCGTGCTGCATTCCAGCTCAGTGTTTACGCTGTGCCAGCAAAGACAGCCGAAATCACCAGTGCTGTCCCACAAGCTCATTTTCCTTAATTCACTAATGAAGCGGCAGGAAGATCGCCTGGGGAAAAGCAATTAGAATCGATAAATGTTAGAGATAGAGGTGTGGCAATGAAATTGGTCGATTCACACTTGCTTGAGAAGAAAGAAGGAGAAAGGAAGGAGGAAGAGGAGGAGGAGGAAAACAAAGAGGGAGAGGAGGAGGGAGAGGAGGAGAATGTGGAGGAGGATGAGGGGGAAGAGGACATTCACCAAAATTTCATGAGTTCTTAACCAGTGCTAGGCCCTAGGCTACGTGCTTCTAATGCCTCATTCGTTTCATTCTCTCAGTCCAATGAAATGAGTACCAGTAATTCTTGCATTTCACCCACAAGAACCATGTAAGCTTACAGCAGTTAAGTAACTTGCCCAAAGTCACTAAATTATCAAGTCACGAAATTGGAACTTGAATCCAAGCCTGAATGTCTTAAAAGTCTGCATGTAGTAGTTACGAAATAACTATATTTCTGAAAACTTCAAGGAAAGATCATGAATCTGTTATGGGAGACCCACAGGAGACCTCTAATACCTCTACATAAAGATTACTTCTCTTCTCTTTGGGAAACAACAGCTAACAGATTATGGTGATTAAGCCAGTAACACCGTGATCTGTTGTGCCCCTTAGCCAGAATATAAATTATGGCAGCTGGAAAAAAAGCATGCAATGTTTGCAACATTCCTTCTAAGACTGAATTTAAGATTATTAGAGTCTGAACCACAGAGGGTAATTATCTTATCTCTAATTTCGACAGTTCTAATACAGACACCTCCTGTGTCACAGCAGCCATAATCAGACCGGAAGGCTTAGCCAAGGAAACAGGACCACCCTGGGCTCAATACATGTCTTCCGTTTAATAAGCTGAGCTTCTCTGAGAATTTCCCCATTTGATTGCTACTCACAAATGTCACCACTTTATGCAAAAATACCATGTCCACTGTTCCTATATCTGTAAACGTTACACAGAAGATGTCTAACAGTTCTTTTATACCATTTACATATAATTTTAGCAGCATTTCCAGACGATTCCACAAGTTCATTCTCAAACACCTGTTAATTGATCTCAATTGAAAGGCAAACACATAAAAGGCATATTATTATATCAGAAATAAAAAATTGCAGCTATCCAAGTGGCAGGCTTAGAAAGAATAAGGTGAAGATAAGTACACATTTATGAGACCGATGAAGAAGCCAAAGCTTTGAGGTAAAGATGACTGTCCTAGATAATCTGTTATAGCAACTTCACACTGGTTCTAGAAATCTCTTATGTTCCTGGGATTCCAAATACATTTAAAAAAATCCTTTGAAAAACATAAAACAACTTAATAAGAACATTTCTAAATTTGAGATTGCTAAGACCTCTAGAGGGATTGAAGAAATAGCTGTATACAAAAAAAATTTAAATCGAATTTTGAGACAAATGGCTGTTGTCCTGATTCCTAATGGAAAGGGCGGTAGGTCTCGCCCTGTTAGCAGCACACAGTGGGAGCCCTGGGAACAAAGGAGATTTGAGCACATTTCTCATATTAGGGAGATTTTACATGGTCTGTGGCAAGTTTCAAAGGCAGTTTGAAATAAGTGCAAATACATAAGTACGGCAAATATGTGTGCAACAGTAGTTAGAATGCAGAATGAGAAGGAAACTAAGGCCTGAGGTTCCATAACTTTTTATAGTCTTCTATAAAAAGTTGTAATTGGCACAAATTTCTGTCTCATAAATTGCAAAGTAAATCTGTGAATCAGATGAGACCTCTAGGGACTGCATTATTATTATTTTTTTTATCCTCAGATTAAATAAAATGTTCTCTAAAGTGGACACGTACTTACATGATGAATCAGTTTTCTAATTGGGGGAATTCTATATGGATTAAGAGATCAGGGTTTACCAAGAAAATCCTTCTTAAAGGGCCTGCCGCCATCAGGAGAAACATTCATGTGGCAGCACTGGGGGTCTATTTCAGCCAAATAAACTTATAGCATTCGAGTCATTCTTCTAAAAAACATGTTCTGGGGCATTACATATTTCATTTTATAATATAAATAACTTCAGGGCATGGAAATTTAATTCCACCATTGGTTCTTTAGAATAATTATTAGCAAAGGAAATATCAGCCATGGGGTTTTCTTAAATTTGGTATTGGGAGACAGAATATAACATTCGTTCCTTTTCTTCAGTCTCAACTGCCTTCCAAGAGTCAACATGTCACCAGTATAAGCATAACTATAGTGAGTTCTTCTTCAATTCTAAGGGGTTTCGGTAAAATCTATACAATGAACACATTCACAGATGCAATGAGAAACTGCGTTAATATCACTGGCTGCCATCATAATATATGGCCGTGCACAGTAGATAAAACACAGTGATTTGAATGGGAGACAGGTTTTACTTTTAAGGTGATCACAGATTTTACAGTATTAATGAAAGCTGGACACCATTACTAAGGCACAAAGAGGTGAATGTGGATTTAGGACTAAATGATCAACCCACATTCTACCTCGAGATTCCATGATGAACTAGATGCAAAGCCCATTGGTCCGCCGAGTACTGGAAGACAGGTGCAGGATAAGCAAAGGCGCGACACATGCGGCAGGAGTGTTATGTGGATCAGCATGCAGTGATGAACCACAGCTGGCTGTCCAAACAAGTGCGCCGTCTCCCCAAGGGATGGGACAGAAAAGGGAAGAAGGAGGCGGAGGCTGACGCTGCTTTGACACTGAGTTAGAAATTCTACATTTGTTATCTCCCTTCACTCTAGCAATTATCTACTGACTCATATGGTTGCCATTTTTGTTTTATATATCAAAATAAATGACATTCACAAGAAGGAAGAGGCAGGGTTAGGCCTCAGCACAAGGTCAGTCTAACCCCAAGGTCAATAGTCCTTTCGGCACAGCCCACTCACGAAGGTGGGGCTTGACTGGTTTTCAATACTCTAGCTTTATCAGGAAGAATCCTTAAAAAGAAAAAAACGTTTATAAAAAGCAAATTATTTTGATAAGGCTGGAGAAAATTTAAAGGATGAAAAATTGAAGAATTTAATTTTTCTGAGGAGGAAGAGAATAGGGTGGGGGTGGGAAACCATATCACTGAAATACTACAGTAAGTGCAAGGATGATCTTCCCAGGGGTCTTCTGATAAAAGAGCAACATCTTATATCCTATGGAAAAATGGAGCAGCTAGAACAATAATCTGAAATTGTTGCAGAACAAGGATCTACCTGAGCCTAGGTAGTGATGCAATATCCAGTCCACCTCTTTGTGAAGCCGATGAACAAGGAATCCTCCATGATACACAGGGAAAAGTTTTTGTATAGGAGCGACAGGAAAAGGGAAGGAGACATATTTATTTATGAAGGTCTAGAGAGAGATAAAGGGCAAATTGTAGGTAAGGAACAGGAGGAGAGAGAGAGAAAGATGAGGACAAAAGAGAGAAAGGGACAGCTGTTAACCAAACAGAAAAAGGTTGGAAACTTTCATGTGCTCATGAAAGACTGTGTAAGACACTGAAACCAACCATGCTGCTCCACGGCCCAGGTGAGCAAACATGGCCAGGCTTGGAGAAAGGGCCATTCTTTCCCGTGCACCATCTCCCTCAGTGCCCTAAAAACTTAAGAAGACCATTACAGAAGCCTGCTGCGCTCGGTGGATGTTTAACAGAGGGCACCAGCAACAGAGGCCCAGGCAAGGCTCAGCGAGGACAAGGCTGGAGGATGGTATGATTGGTGGCTGCTGAGCATGCGAGGCTCCAGGAAATAACTGAGGACATTTTAAGAAGTGGATGAAGTCCTATGTAAACAAGAAAAAAAGGTCCTGGCTGGTGTAGTTCAGCGGACTGAGTGCCAGCCAGCCTGCAAACCAAAGGGTCTCTGGTTTGATTCCCCAGTCAGGGTACATGCCTGGGTTGTGGGCCAGGACCCCGGAAGGGGGCGCTCAGGAGGCAACCACACATTGATGTTTGTCTCCCTCTCTTTCTCCCTCCCTTCTTCCCCTCTGTCTAAAAAATAAATAAATAAAATCTTAAAAAAAAAAAGAAAGAAGTAAGATTCACCATAATGTGGTATTATTATTAATGTGGCCTAACTGGAACCCATTAACAAGTGATTGCTGGGTTACGAAGATTATACTTGGTGAAGAAGAAACAAGACACACACACACACACACACACACATACATCACTAAGAAAAAACTTAGTGATAAATATGACTCCCTTCCCAAAGAAGGGAAAATCAAAGTTATTCAAAGGGAATGGGTCTCTTTGGAAGGCTTGCTATCACTGGACATTTTTAAGTGCAGGTTGATAACTATTTGATAGAGATCCTGAGGAAATTAAATCATTATCCATCCAGTTCTATAGACCTATCAGTCCTCCTTAATACATCTCCCCTCTCTGATTCAAGTCCATTACCGAGTCCTGTTGATTATACCTCCATGACTGACTAGGTGCTTGGATGAACTGGTCTTCAGAACTAGTTCCAGCCCAAGCGCGTATTATTTTCTATATACATTATAATATATATTCTTCTTGGAAAGGCAAAGAATCTTTGTTCTCTTAAACTATTTTTTGTAATATCTCACATCATTAAATTTTTATTTCAAATAAAACCAGTAAATCCCAATAATCGTTAAAATTTCCTTGATTTGGTTACTTAGATCATTTAATTCCCTAACACCCAGAATTTGATCCACTGATATTTACGGGCATCTAGCCCAATAGTAGCCACTAAACTCTTGGGGACACAGGATTAAATGAGCAAATATCATATGTTTTTTCAGGTTCCCAACTCCCATACTGTAGGAAGGTTATTGAAGACAAGATCCCAGGGTATGATTGATTTTCCCACATTTGGACTTAACAGAATAGTTGGGCAATCAAATACTTCCACGTTCCACACTATCATGTTTCCTAAAGCAAAGTGTAATGGTTCAATGGAACCATGATTTCTGTTGCAAAATGGGTGCTGACCCACAGGGCGAAATAAGGTGACCAGGACACTGGGGGGAACTTTCCGGTGGGGAGACTTTTTCCTACCGCATGTTTGCTTTAACTAATAAACTAGATTCCTTTCACAGGAAAGAACTTTTCTTTAAGGGCTAGGGTCTCAACCATGGTGAATTCCTAGGTTTTTCTAGGGAGGGACTTGACATTCTAGAAGGAAACCTCCCTCAGTTTTCTCAGTGTTTTACCATCCATTTTCTCCTTTTATTACTACTCTTTCATAAAAAATATTTAAGAAGGCAGGTAGCCCCTATTTCTCCACATCCCTTTCCATTTCCTTTGCCTTTAAATAAAGAAGTGAGTCCTCAAAAGTGAAGAGCACTTGGCTTGGAACCCTACACACAATGCAGGCTGTGCATCTGTAGGCCCAAGGACTGGAAACCAAAAGCTAGGTATGGTTCCAGTGAGGTCAAAATTTAGTACACATCAAAGCAGAAAAATCCTGAATATCCCCAGCCCTCCTGTTCCAGCATACACACTTAATTGTGCTCACCCATGGAAGTGAAAAGCATCAAGAAATTCTCACCCCTATGTAACGCCCCTCAAGTGAAAGGTGCTGCCCCAGTTGGATCATTTACTGAACTGAGGCTACAACGCCTCGAAATTCCACAATGTCTATGCTTTTGGAAGGAATCTCACATATACAATCTTATTTAATAAGCAATTTACCTGAAAACTGTAGAAGCCGAGGTCAGCATGAGAGCCACTGCAGACTTTGCTGAGGAAGGTTTGAGAGAAATACCAGGGTGGAGTGCCGCCAAAGCAAATGGCACATTTTCCATTTGGAACATCATTCACTGAGGGTCAACTTTATGTCAGACAACTTTCTCCACGCTATTCTAGATGGATAACTTGACTTTGGCTTCTCTAACCAGCTTCTCTGTACTTCCTTCCCTCTCACTTGTAACATTATTTCTCCTGCCCATATGAAAATTCACTTTCAAAATTTGACCAGGTAGAAATCATTTAGCTTTTCACTATATAATTTAGCAATCTCAGAGGTATTTTCATTCTCAGGACTACCCTGCCAAAGGAAATGATAGGCTGTGGAGTTAATTTAGGGAATTTCAGCTTTGCTTGAGTAGAAGAGGTATTGAAAGGGCCAGGGATGTTCCTCGCATTGACAAAATCCCAGCGTGTCTGCCTGCAGCTAAGTCCTGACTTAGGCGTAGCAAGGGTGTTTCTGAGTTTTGGTTCTCAAGTGAAAGATGAAGGAATGGCCTACATCTTTAATTGTTAAGGTGATTACTGTTGTTTAGTGATGACTCACCAGGTACTAGTAACCCTTCTTAGGGCTTTACCTGTTTTGACACGTTCATGTTCACAAACAAAAAGGTCTACGAGGGAAGCGCTATTATCATCCCATTGTACAGTGAAGAAACTGAGGTACAGAGAGGGTAACTTGCCGAGGATCTCACAGCTACTAAATGACTGAGCTGGGTTTTGAACCCAGATAGTTTGCTCCAGGGCCCTGACTCTGAAAATCCCTACAGGGCTGACCGAGGTCACTGAATCTCAGTAAGAAGACAGGCACTGACTTACTAATTCCTCTTCTTTTATGGAGCACTCACTCCCTGGGGCAACTGGTCGGGGACTGATGGATCTTCACATAAGGCAGTTTCCACCCAAGCAGCATAGACCAATCAGAGTGAGAGGGCTCGGGCTCAAGTCCAGCTATGCCGGTTTTGCAAGCCAGTTAACCTCCTTGTGCCTCAGTGTCCCCATAAGTAAAACACTTTTTTACAGTCCCTCCCAGTTCCATCATCCCTCCTGCAGAGAAATGGAGCCCACTCTCCACTGCACTTTTCTAAGTAGATGGTAAATTCAGGTCACGCATCAGATCAGAGCCCAGACTTCTGGAGCCAAAAGGCACCACAGGATGGGAAGGGCGGGAAGCAGTCAAAGGAAACGGCAGACAAAATTTACAAGGAGGGGAACAAAGTGACACTTTCCTCAGCAATGCAAGAAACTAGAAGCAAGGCAAGAAAAGTTTTAAAAAGAATAACAACGAATGTAAAATTCACATGCGTAAAAAAAAATGAATTAATCAACGCTTATTATTTTCACCTCTGTTGGAAAACAAAAAACAAACAAACAAAAAAAAAAACACAACCAACTGTTAGCTTAAGTAAGACCCAGGACGAAGTGATCTCTCCAGCCCAGCACTTCTAAAGCCTTTTCCCCCATGTGGTCCAAACTCTTTATTTGGCATTTAACATGTAGCCTCTGACAAGGTGCGTTAGTCACTCCCTCCTGGCTCATGCACAAAGGTAAAAGTCTTTAATTCAAGGCCCACTTCAGGCTTTTACAGTCTTACCCAGGCCGTGGTGCCTCCATTCTCTGCTCTCAGTCTCCAATCTCTCTAGCCTTCTCTGGCAGAACATTTGGCTCAGTCCTAACTGTGCCCACGAACTCAGACTTCAGTGGTCCTTGGGCTCCATGAGTCATGGTCTTGAGGGCCAAAGCATCCATCCCTCTTACCTTTTAGCACAGCTTTAGGGCCTATACTGCCTTGGTTTAAATCTCAGCTCTTCTGCTCAGCATGGGAACCTTAGCTAGCTACGTAATGTCTATGTGCCTCAATTTCTCATGCCTCAATTTCTCATCCCTAAAATATAAATTACCATTTACCTGGAAAGTCATAGGCCTATTAGCATTTAGAACATAGAGTCTGATATATAACAAGGGCTATATCAGTAATAGTTATTATTAGTATGTGCTCCTGATCTGCATTATTCAGGAATGGAATCCCAATACACTCTGTTGTCAATTAACCTTCTGTGACATATTTTTCCCTATTTGATCAAAATCTCCCTAAAGGCAGAACCGTCATCATCATCTCTTTGTTTTCCCTACAATACATGCCTTAAAGATGGCAGATATTCAGTAAAAGCTGGACTAAAGTGTCATTGTCTGAAGATATAAATCCATCCTGTGTCTCTGCCTGAAAATTCAAGCCTATCATTATTTGTAGCTGGCATTAATGACTGAGGATGGTTCTGGTTTCACTTTCCAACAGACATGACTACAGTAGACAAAATCATAATCATTTTCATCTTTGAAATATGTATCAGGGAGAGAAAAGTATAAAAATACAAAAGGGCAAATTAGAGTGTAAAAGGCTAAATTAATACCAAAATTTCCAATAAAAGTCCGATTAAAATGGAAGTAGGAGATATGAAGCATGAATAAAAGAGTTTTTTTATTATTCCCAGATACTAAACAAGGTGTAGGAAAATAGATTTATGAAACCTTGACCAGTGCCTAAGAGAAAAATGAAAGGTGTGATTTCAGGATTCTAACATAAACTGAAAATACATACTTTCACCATTCCCTTTGCCTGAACTGCCCCAGAATCTTTATGACTCGATCTCTGCTGAAATAGTGCCTCATTAAAATACTTCCTCGGTGCCTTGGCTGCTGTCACTCCGCAGCCCTCACCCTGATGCACCTGTGTCCATGGAACTTGTCATCTGTCACCTGCACAACCATGGTTGCTCAGTCTCTCCCCGGGCACTGGAGTGTTACCACCAGGAATGGAAGGAGAAGCTTGTTCCCTGCTGTATCCTGTGCCTGACAGGTTACCTGGAAAGTCACAGGTGCTCAGTAAAAGTCCGCCCAGTGAGTGTTCCCTTTATTAACACAAATATTAACAAATATAAGCAAAGTGATTAAAATAGTGCCTGGCACACACAGCGGGCCCACTTAGCTATGCTTTGTAGTCAGAGTAGAGTAGTAGCATCCCTCCCTCAATTCTTTCTGATGGTTTAGTGACAAAAGTCTTTTGCCTTGGGGGACTCGAAAAAAATGTCCAGGGTTATACAAGGGGGCACGAGAGGCAGCTTGAAAATCTGAGAGGGGAGCCATTCATTTTATCTAGGGGCCAACTGGGAACCACTGAAGTGCTTTGTAGTACAATATGGTCAAAGAGCATGCTTCAGTGGTATTGCGGATGCTAACAATGTCGGGGACGGGGAGCAAGACTGGAACCAAGAAGCTGGGGATAAGCATGGGCCAGGGTGCAGGGGACGGTGAACAGAAGTGCGAAGTGCAGCAATGACTTAATCCACTTTCTTACCTAGGTCTACATTTGCTTGGGCAGGTTCCAGGCTTTGAGATGTCAAAAATGTGATACCACCAGGCCTGTGTAGGGAAAAAAAAAAATCAAGGCTTACCTGAAGCAATTTGCACATCAGGGGCATGTGTGCGTGCATGTGTATGTGCCTGTGGGTACTGCTGCACTGCCTGTATATTTGGGGAGGTCAATTGCAATAGGGAGTTGTGATGCTAATACTTTTTCTTCTGATGTGAGTTTAGGGAAGAGAAGGTCTTGCATCTGTCAGGAGACAACCGTAATCTCTACCTGAAGGACGGTATAGCACAGGTGACAGGCAGGGCTGGCCTGCCATGAGTTTCTGGGATGCAGGCCTTTCAGTGCTAGAACAAGCAAAGCCCTGGCAAAACCAGGACCAGTTGCCACACTATCACCACAGTGCCTCCAAATGGATCTACGTTCATTCATCTGTTGCTCACACTACAACGAGCGTGACCTTTTCAAAACAAAAATCTGACCTTGTCACCTCACTAGTCACACACAGTCAAAACCTTTCGGTGGCAATCTTGCTCTTAAGACAGATTTCAGCCCTTAACATGGCTTGAAAAGCCCTCTATGAATGGCCCCCTATCTATTTTTCCAGCTTCGTTTTATACCACGCTTTGGCCACAGTTACCTTTCAGTGGTTCACGGGCAGCTCACACCCTCCTCAGGCAGGTTCTGCACACGCCGCTCCCTCTGCACAGAATATGGCTGCCTTTCCTCTTTCACATAGTTAACTCATAAGATTTTTTTCAAATCATAGCTCCATCATTATTGCTTTTTCAGAGAGGTCTTTCCTGACTTCCCTGAGCAGACAGATCCCATCTTCTGTGCCTTTTTGGTGTCGTAGCCACTGCCATAGTCCACCCTATCCCCTTGGCAGTCATCCCCTCCCACCAAGTGCCACTCACCACAAACTGCTGAGACTTTCGGCCTGAAGGCTTCTGTCTGTCCGTGGGAGCACCCTCGCCTGCCCAAAGGCTGGTACCAGGAGAGATTAGAGCGACGCAGGCAAGAGTTCAACCAGGTCCCCTTTGGGGGCCATGATATGGAGTCTAGATTTTATTCTAAGTCCAATGTGAAGCTATCTGACAGTTTGAAGCTGAGGAAAAACAGGACCTGATTACATTTAAAAGGTCACTCGGGCTGCTCTGTGGAAAACAGACTGTGAAAGAGCAGGTGAGGAAGCAGAGAGAGGCCAGCTGGGAGGTTAATGCAGTGACCCAGATTATTATTCTAGAAGGAATCACTGTGGAAGTGCAACTGCAAGCATAATAAAGAGTGGTTATTTGTAGTGCCGCAGATAGCGCCTTCAAGTTTCGCATCAGCTCCACACCAGCGGCTCACCTGAGAGGACCATCTGAAGTCTGTTTCATTCCAGCTGGTTCTTGGGAGGGGGTTAAAAATCTTACACTTTTTATGTATGAAGGAGGGATAAACATATGGTGTATAACCAGGTATGCAGTTTATCTGTAGTATTAACAATTCCTGGGTGGGGGTGGGCAATTAGGGAAAAGTTTAAAGGAGAGGGGCAATGGAAGAAACAAGTTAAATACAGTTCAGACAGTATGTCAGACACGCTGCAGGTTCCTTGGGACCAGCAGGTGTTCTTACACTGGCCTGGGATGGCCCCTGGCCTCCTGGACCAATAGCCCTAAAACTGCCCTGTCACGTTTCCTGGGAGCTGTACAGACACTGACTAATTCACCTTCTCAATGGGAAGATGGTCTAGTAAGATACAACGGTCATTTGCAAGTCAGCCTCTCTAAACACAGACACTCCTGTGTGGACACTTTCGAGAAGCACAGTGACGGATGTTTTAGCGGCTGCAAGTGCTGTGGGTTTCAGCAGGGTCTCTTGTCCTGTGTTTCATGTTTCTCTTCCTTTCCAGACTCCATCTACCTCTCACCTGATGAATTCCTATGCTCCCAGCAGAGCCCAAGCACAAATGTCTCCTCCCCTGGAAATCTGGGGCGGAAAATTATTCCTTCCTTTGAGTATACAGAGAGGTTTGTAAAATAATATAAATGGAGCCTACTTCTTGAGCATTGGGCACAGGTATTATACTAAATATTTTACCTGAATTTACCTATATAATCCTTCTACTATTAATTCCGTTTTACAGATAAGAAACTGAGGCTTAGAGAAGTGAAAAAGCCCTGGCTGGTGTGGTTCAGTGGATTGAGCACCAGCCTGCAAAACAAAGGGTCGCCAGTTCAATTCCTAGTCAGGCTACATGCCTGGGTTGTGGGTCAGGTCTCCAGTCAGGGGAACGCATGAGAAGCAACCACACATGGATGCTTCTCTCCTTCTCTTTCTCCTTCCCTTCCCCTCTCTCTAAAAATAAATAAATAAAATCTTTTAAAAAATAAAGGTGAAAGAGCTTGCTCAATGCCATACAGCAAGTAGATAGAAGAGATTCAACCCCAAGCAGCCCCTTAACCTCTAGACTGTATATACACCATTGTATTACTCACCTCCCTGTATTATAATCAGCAGGCCTGTGACCCTTTCCTCTATTAGTCCCAACATAAGTGACCCAGGTCAGGTGTCATGAAACCAGAATGGGGTTTACAATCGAATCCTGTTGTATAACTTTGGGATATTACTTACTGACACTCAGCTTCCCCTTCCATAAGATGGAGACACAACTGCCTACCTAACAGGTTTGTTGTCAAGATAAAATTAGACATAACTTTTAATGCACTTACCACAGTTTCTAGCACATAAAAGCCCATTCAATTACATAAGTATTAATTGAGGGTTTATGAAACACCAGGCTTTAGGACAGGCACTGAGGATGATGATAATAATAATAATAATAATAATAAAACAGCTCTCATGGAGCTAACACAGTAGGAATTTAATATATTTTGGTTGCTCTCACTTCTTGAGGGCAGTGACTATATGCTGTTTAACAGTGAAATTTTAAACTTCAGTAATGTCTAGCACCAAATTGGCACTCAACAACTTTTTAGCAAATGAGTGAAAAATGGTTTACACAGTTTTAGAGACCCTAAGTATCAGGGATTATGAATGACTGTGTCAAATTAGTGGGCTGACATTTATCAAATACCATGGTCAGTAAAATAACTGAAAATAAAGTACAAGGATATCACAGCCAGAGTCTGTACACATGAAATCCATTGATGTATAGAGCTACTATTACTAAACAACGCTTAAAATTAAATTGACAGAGAAAAGTAGAATGCTATAACTTGAAAAATATACAAATAATAATACATCAAATAATACCCAGGAGGTGGGAGAGAAAAAGGGGAGGAAGTTTCAAAAGTGTTACCCTTCAAATAAAAGGGGGGTACAGTCAATTTATACTCTCTAAAGAAAAAAGTTATTTATAAAACAGCAATATAAGTAATAACAATAACTCCAACCTCTTAATGTTTTTCATGACACTTTAGCCATAGAGAGATTTTTTAAAGGAAATTAATATACCTTGAAATGATATAGTTATTTGTATTTTGACTACTCTTTAGTTTCAATTCAATTTCTTTTCATTGCTTTCAAAATTTAAAAATTAATTATTTTTGTTATAAATTGCATCTCTATTCAATTTTATAAAAGCATTTCTATCTAAATATCCATCCACAGATAGAGAGTCTGAGATGATGTTCACCTAAGGTTAACAACAGGAATTGTATTATTTGAGATGATTTTTAAAGAATGTTATCTTTGTAACTTTTTCTTATTTCAATTCTTGATAATCAATGTATATGATTTTTAAAAAGCATGTTACCTAAAAATAGAGAGAGAATATGCCAAAATGTAGTTTATTGTTTCTGGTGGTAATAGAGTCATTGTTATTTACTTCTTTGTGTCTTTTTGTATTTTTTTATATTTCCAAAAATAATTTTTAAAGGGCTTTACATTAGACTCTACATTTATGATTATGTTTCTTTCCTTTGCAGTTAGACTCTAAAATAGAAATAATGTTTGTTACTTATGTGGCAAGAGAGATAATGAATGGCTATATAGGAACCATTCACTTAAAGGCTTTTAAGGTTTTTATATGAAGGTTTTTCAAAAGAGATTATGAAAAGCTTCATGATGTCAGACTATGTCTGATGGAGCCTTTAAGACCACGATTTGAAAATAAGTGGTTTTCCTTGTCCCTTTGGATTTAAGACATGCTTCCGGCCTGTCAACATCTGCTTGCTGTAGTAAATAACAAACTATAGTAATCCAGTTATTACCCCATAATTAAGAATAATAATAAAAATATACAAATGGTTACATTGTTGTTAAAGGGATTAGCTTATATGAGACACTTGGGGAATAGTGGCTAAAATATCTGAGCTGTTTAAGTTTCCCAGAAGGCGCAGTGGTAACATTTTTTCATTTATCAAGGGTTGGGAGAAAAGTTGGAATTCTGATTTATTCCTTAAAATATCTCAAGAAACCTATTCAGTTTCACATTGAATTCTAGGTACAATAGAATCCACTGTTTCCTGGGTTTTGTAAGATTACATTAATATTACAAAAAGTTTTTTAATTCAGTGAACCACTTGAATGTAAAACCTTAATCATCATCAATTCCTTCCTTTAATTTATAGGTAAAAAATAAATTTTTGTTTCTGCTACTTTTTAGAACTCTCTTCTCCCAATGAAACTCTTCAGCCTATGGTCTCTTTTTTTCTTACTGCATTCTGTCAAAATGTGTGTTCACATTTTCCTCACCTAGGAGTTGATAATATTCATAGAGAAACTATTGGCATTTTAGATTTAAAGAAAACTTAATCATCCCATCCCATCTCCCTCCCAACATGGGACTCTCTCCTTCACTGTAACACTCGTGAATGACCATCTGGTCTCATCCTGAACTTTTGCATGGGGAAGTGTTCTCTACTCCACAAGGAAACCTCATGGCATTTCAAACAGCCTTAAATGTTTAAAAAAAAAAAAAGTTCCCTTATTCTGAGCCAAGTTTATTTCCATTAATATCTTTCCACTGGTGTTTATTCTTACTTCCAGAGCTGCAATGAGAATCCAACTCCTGTCCTAGCAAATAGTCCTTTGAACACCTGAAAGCCAGTCCTGTTTCCTGAGACAACCTCTCATCCTGACTAAACCACCCCAGTGTCTTCAAACCCTCAAATGAAGTGTTTCCATCCTCAAAAGCCGGCATATCATCTCACTGTTCTTTAGCGGGTCAATGACAAAATAGTACCCACGGCTAAAAACAGCTTCTCAAACAATGCCAAAAGTTGTTCCAGATCACAAATACAATTCTTGCAACAGTCACTTTAAATCATTAGACAAACATATCTTAAATAGCTAGATCCTATCTTACTATCTCTTTACCTATCTTGAGTTTCAGTTTCCTCTTCACCATGTTTTTCTGCCTTCGCAATTTTGAAGACCATTCTTAAATTACTCTTGGTTGCTAGCAACTGAAACTGATTTTGTCTACCTTAACAAAAAAGCAGCATATCCAATTTCATGAAATTCCTGGGCAATTTCATGAAATTGGAGTAAGAGTTGAAAAGCCAAGAGCAGGAAGAACAGGAAGGAGAGCCTGCCAGTGGCCTCTGGGGCAGTGTTCCTGTGCTGTCTCCCTGAGTCACTTCGCTGACTGTGACTTAACTCCAGAGACTCTTAGTCACTGCAGTCCTTCAGTCCTAAACCCTAATTCTTGGAGATGTCCCTGCTTTAAGTAGCCCTGGCCCGGGGCATGGTGTTATGTATATGATACCCGTGCATGTATCTGGGGGTCATTTTCAAAGAAAGAAAAATGGCTGTGAACATGAGAAATACCCAAAATTACTGTACTTCTAAGGAAAGTAATATTCAGAGATATCAATGTTTCTTTCTATTTTCCTCCCCCTGCCCCTTTTGCTTGATTCCCATTAACGCAGGTATTTTGAAATTGGTGTTCAGTGCATCAGAGGAGGGATGTAACAAGGAGAAAAAGAGAAATAACCTGGGAATATTTCTGGATTTTGTTTTCCAAAATCCTTAAAAGGAACACAGGAAATGTCCTGAAGAAGCTAACAAGAAGTAAGATTTATAAAAATGAAGAATCTTTAAGAACCGTGGAGTAATATCTCCCCAGAGCTGTTGGGAAAGGAGGGTCATAGCCTTACGGGTCTTGGAGGAGTGACGAACCAGGTCCTCCTTCCTGGCAGTGCCTCTGGAAACACTACAAGACCCCAAAGCTGTGTGGTACACCTAGGAAGAAGGAACCGTCGGAAATATCACTAAAAGTTTCTTGTGGACGAAGGAGGACCTGGAGATCTGCAACTAAGAGAGCCATGAGAGCAGAAACACGGGGCGCTGCAGTGTAACCTGTGTGGTCAGATGCCTCCTTGACCGCAGAGTGCCCCTCCCAATGCTGCCGTAGAGTGTCAGCCACCTGGCCTTGACACGGCTCTGGGGAGTGGTGGGACCCTAAGAAGGGCTGAGGGTAAGTCTTCTGCCTTCCAAGAAGGAAGAGGCTTAAAACTGAAATGGTTTGTAAAAAGATAAAGACAGGAGACTTTTTTTTTATATACCTGTCTTGGTAGTTGGAGATTCTCCTCTGCTACGCTTGAACCGAAAGGACAGAAGCAAAGTGAGAACGGGGTCCGGCGTCCTCTCTCTGGGTGAATTTGACCTTGTCTTTTTCAGGCAGCAGAATCTGAACATCGCGCGCTGACTATAAGGTTAAAAGCCCTCCTTCGTAAACACTGGCTTAGCAATTTTTTTTTTTCAAATTCTCTTCTTCTTTATGGCCTTACTTTCTCCCTGATGCTTTTCTCCTGGGTCCATGTCGTACCCCTATGTGTGTACTCTTAGACTATAAGCCCTTTCTCCCTCTTCTGTGCATTTCTTCCTTCTCAGATACGGGTAGCAAACAAGCTCCCTGTGCAGCCACTTTGGGGCCTTCACTCGCCTCTCCCTTTTGCTTTGTCATTTGCCCAGCTACTGACTATGATATCGGAATTCTGTTTATCTTTTTTAAAATTTTAAAATTTTTTACTTATTTTGGAAAGAACACTAACCTGAGATTTACCCTCTTAACAAAAATTTAAGTGTACAATACAGCATTATTGACTATCAATACAGAATTTTGTTTTTCTTAACAAATTCAGCATTAGTTAAGATCCTCGATCTAGCCAAAACACTGGCGATTTGGCAGCCATTGATATATTCTACCCCAAAATGAAAAAAAAAAGACCAAGCCCCAAACACTGAGTCCGGGAGTTGACTGGCAGGGCTGGTACTTCCTGAAGAGAACTTGACTGATGTAATGAACAAAGCCCAGAGAGTCGGGTGACCTGGATCTATTCTTGGCTGTGCCACTGACCGTGGGTGACCTTGGACAAGTCACTTTTTATCTCCCCATCTTGGTTTTCTCCACTGACAACTAGAAAAATATCTTGTCACCTACCTAGAGAATAATTTGGGTACAAGAATTATGGAGTAAGAAATAAGATAATGCTGCCTGAGAACAAAGTAAGTTTATTTTTTTTCAATATGCCAAAGCTTCCCTTAAGACAGTAGGGTATCATGGAGTTTTAGTTAAAAAAATAATGAAAATTAGAATTAACCTATATTTTCAGAACTTAAAAGAAATCAAGACCAGCTTATGACAAATAAGAAAGTGGCATTAACACAAGGCCAGGGTCCCCTATTATGCATGATATATTCTATTCATATTTATTTGGGCATCGGTTGGGTAGGGAAGAGTGGATTTGAAAGCCCGTTGGTCTCCTATAGGTAGAAAATGATACAGCAGAAACAGAGATGAAAGGAGACAGGGACACTGGCAAATGGGGACGGGACAGATGCCAATTCTGCAGATGAATTCTGTTTTCTGCAGGCCTGTGGGCTTTTAAAAAATTATGTGCAAAGCTTTCCAAATATAAGCTAGGCTTAGAAAAATTTCTAAAGCGGCTGTCTTTATTTACAAAGAGAAAGAATAATCATTTTAATACCTAAAAAAAAAAAAAGAAAGCAACTCTTGCTTAGATCCATAGTAAGAATACTGCACTGTATTTATGGTTTACCTGGCTTTGAAAGTTTAAAAAATTTTAAAGCAAGGAATGCTCTCAGTGGTTTACTAGAGAGAAGGTGGATTGCAAGCCCAGTGGGTAGAGTAATTATTGCCCAGATCCCATTTACAACCATACTCTTAAGCAAGTACATTAACTTTTCTGAGTCTTGATTTACTCATCTATGCTAGAGGTATAGTATAACCTATCAACTGTACGGAGGTACCTACTGACAGATTAGGTAACTAAGGGAAGGAATAACCTGTTTTAGCACAGGATGGACACAGAGGGAACATACAACTCATGCTTACTGTTTGCTCTTGGAATGGACTTCAAGGACATTTTTCTCAGAACAGAACATCAAGTTATATGGGCTCTGTGGTATAATGGTGAGAAGTCAGCTTTCTCAGTACTCACAGGACCAAGCCCATAGAGATGAGCTTTCAGTCAGTAAAGATATCAAAGCACCCTTTGCAAATGGTGACGAAGATTTTAGTCACTGCCTTCCGGAGACTGAATACATTTAACATAGTATCTGCCCAGTCAAAATTCTCACAGAGGAGAAAGATCATGAAATGCTAAGGAGGCAACTGTCACTCCGAAATGCTTTCCCCATCCTCACTCAGCAGTCTTTACAACATTAAAGAGCAGAGGAACGGTTCTGTAGCACTTAGCGAGAAGCTGAGGCATTGGAAAGGGCTGTTGGGGAGCATGAGAAAGTACCATTACTATCTATATGCTACTCAGAGGGTTTTCTCTCAGCCATAGACGATGCCATTGTTTCGGAGAATGGCACTGCAACTTCACTTGCACAAATCTCGAGGTTTGGGAGACTACAGTTTCCCAAAATTACCATGGCAAATAGATCACTGGCGTTAGCTTCTCTTAATAAGTAGACAGGTTCTCAGCTCTCTCTGAAAAGCCCGTATTCTCCCTACCTTGTTTCACAGAAGAAATCACTGGAGAAAGCATCTGAGCCCGGATGAGTGTGGACAGGCACTAGTGTGGGCAAAAACAGGGCAACCATTTCTAAAGAACACCCACACACCGCTCTGTTAGATGGATTTTTAAATATTGCTCTGCGGGTCATCTCATTCTCTGTGCTTCTTTCACAAAAATGCACACGAGAGCACTCCTACTGGGATATTAGTACTAGTACCTTCACAGCAGCAACAAAATGGTATTTCCTGGCTTGCTTTGAAGCTTTATCTACCCTCACCAATCAGCTTTCTGGCTGCATTTGCTACTTGTTCATATGACCAACGTGAATATTAAAAAGTCCTGCCATCCGGCCTTCCTGTTGTACAGGCCACTCAGAAAGTTCACAAGAACATGTGATGCCTTCACCAGAGACATTCAAACCGCAAGCCGAGAAGTTCGTTGAATTGCCACTGCCTGTTCTCGCTCTACCATCTCAGGATGCTCTGAGGCCAACATCTAGAAATTTTGACTGACTGCGTTCTGGACTCAAAAACTGGGAATATAGTTTATTATAACCATTAACCTTTGTTTTCCTTTGTTTCCATAGAAACCCCCTTACTAAATGCCTGATTGCTCTCACTATTGTTAAAAAGGAAACAGGCCTAAAATGGAGTCACTTGTGCTAAGTCCATGTCACCAAACCAAGACTTAATACATAACCTGACTGCAGTTCAATCAAGCCTCTCTCAGTAATGTAATCTTAACCAGATGGTACAGAATTATCTGGTCAGTGCTAGTGAACTAGTGAGGTAATCTCCCTGATAGACCTCTGTTCCCTCCAAAAGGAAGGCGAGCTTGCCAGAGATAATTCACTCTGCTAGAATAACTTCCTTGCCCTGCTTCCTCCTGTCTATAGAAGTCTCACTTTGTACAGCACCTCAGAGTTCCATTCTATTTGCTAGATGGGATGCTCTCCAATTAATGAATTACCGAACAAAGCTAATTAGACCTTCAAATTTATTTAGCTGAATATTTTTTATACCATATAGAATCCTCATTTAGGTATACACCTGACTCCCTCCTATACCACTGCCGCCTGAAATGAGACACACCTGTTTTATTGGACTGACTTAGTCCCAGGACTGAGAGACTAATTCAACACAATGGGTAATGCATTTAAATTTACCATTTTCTGCTTTCTCATCCTTATTCCACTCGGTTTGTTTTCTCTCCTCCTTTGTAGATCTGTTATCTTGCAAACCTTTACCCCAATCCCTCTATAGCTACCAATTTGGCCTTGGATTCGTAAAAATTCCTGAGAGGAAAAAGAAAAATTCAAAGGGCAGAATGAGGAGTATCAGAATATACTGCCCCAAATTATGCCTCTTTGGCATATGGATTATTCTGAGATAAAGGCCATTGAGAACCAGCAGATGCAAGAGAGCTCTAAAAACAGTGTACAAGTTTTCCCTTTGTAAAGGAAACATATTTATAAAGACATTTCCATTTATAAGAGGTATCTCCTCCCATGCCAGAAAGAAGAGAACTAGATAACTCATACAAATGGAGAAAAAACTGACTTAAATCTTCATAACATACCTTCCTAAACAACTCTTGCTCATCATACTTTTCTGGTCGCCTTCCCATAACTTGTCTCCCAACCAGAAGCCCAAAACTCCTCTTCCTTTAGCCTAAGATGGTATTTAAGACCAAATCCTCTCCTGCCCCTTGGAGTCACTCATGTCTGGTTACTCTCATATGTAAGTGTTATACACATGATAACAAACTTGTTTTTCTCCTATTATTAAAAAAAAGAACCCTGTTTACCTCCAAAATATTTCCCCCAATAGCCTGTGACTCAGAAGAGCAATGTCAAAAAAAGTATTTAACTTGAAAGATGCTGGCCTTTAACAACGATCTATGACTCCATAGAAAGGAGAAACAGGCATAGCCCCAATAACATAGAACACAACACAACACAGGTCAGTTTTGATTAAGGTAAGAAAATAGACAAATTGGTTTAAAAAAACAAGAACAACAGGGAAAAAAAAAAAAAACTAGCTAGCAGCCCAATTCCTGCAGAAGTGAATTACAGAGGTCTTCATCATTTCAGCAAAGTGGTGAGGTGAGGTGGCCCAAACGGAAGACCAACCCTTCCCCCTTCCCCAGCCTCATGCATACACTAAGGTATTACATATTCAAAGCCTAAAGAAATACAGATTACTCATGGACATGTTTTACATCTAGCCAGAGAACATAAGAACCCCTAGTTTGGAGGGAATGGTCCACTTCCCAGCACCTTGCCTTTTATATGTTGACAAGGCAAGGAGATTCGTAGCCTTCCTTCCCTGTTCCTACTTTCATAATTATCATATTACAGGCACACAGACAACTGCTTTGTCAGCGCTTCTATACAGACACCAAACACAGGATGTTTCAATTTCCTCACAAGGCCAGCCTGTTGGTGCAAGCTCATATTTGCTCCATGAGGATACAATTCCCATGGTTTAGCATCTTTACAAGATCAAGCAAATCAGATTAATGGCTATAACTCTGTCAACACACAGGCTGAAACCTGCTGAGAATAATGCTGGTTTTTAAGACAAAGACTATATACATCTAACAATGATGATCTCTGTGGAAACTAAGGCCCAACAAGAGATTCTGAATAACTCCCAAACATGATCCTCCAACAGTGGGATCACTGTATGCTGTTCAATATCTCTGATGAATTTTCACAATTTTACAAATAAAGTTGTAAAGAAAACCATTAAAGGCCAGGTCATCAAAAACACACCTTTATCTGGGATGACCTGCACAAGTTCAAAGCTTGAACAAAACTGGACTCAGAGTCACTGCATATGAGGCAGGAAAGAAGTGTTTCTGAATCCTCTGTCAAGAATGTTTACCATCATCACGTCACATTCCAGTCTGCTTGCATTCCTCCCATGCTCCCTCCTTCAGAGACAGACCTACAGGTTTTATTCCTAGAAAAGGAGGAAGGCGAAGCAAGATATGAGGTCCACCCTCAGGCAATGATAGTACCCACAGGACCCCATTCCCTTGGCCAAAGCAGGGTTAAGTCTGTAAGCAAGGACCAATCACAGTTCTTTCCTGAGATTCACTCTGGAGCTACAGAAGGGAGCTAACCTTAGGTTACAGAGCTAGATGGATGTGAATCTAGAGCTTATAAAGGTACTGAGAGGACAAGGTGCCTGATAGAAAAATAATAAAGCCAAGACAGAGAAAGAAAAGCAGAAATAGAAGACAGAACTGAAAGAAATAGAGACAAGGAGACAGAAAACCACCAATCAACCAGAAAAGCATCTAAATATCAATCAGGACCCAGCGGGGGTAGACTAGCTTCCTCACGGAGACATTAGAGTTTGGTCATGACCCAGTTATGTTAGCCCCAAATGCCCGTTTTTGCTTAGGATTCTTTCTGCTGGCTTTCCATCCCATACAATAGAATGGACCCTAACAGGCAATACACTCTAAATTTCAAACTATCTCCCCAAAGCAGATAATACTGTTAACCTCTCTAAATGAGAAAATTGAACCACATAGATATTCAGTAATCATATTTCCTGCATGGGCAAAAAGAAATATATTATTCTTTGAGAAGAAAAATATTGTAAAAACAAATTTCCCCCATGCTGGCAAGTTAGAGTTTCTTCAATTCCCAGGGACATTTGAAGAAAAGCAGTTCTGCTTCTGGGCAGAAGCCAATGCATTCACAAGTGTATAAAAAAGTACAATTTACCAAGTCAGTGCACTGAAGAGCCAAGGAAAAAGAAGCAGCCTAGGACAGGCCCAGAGGTCCAGAAACTTTTTCTAAAGCTGCATCTTTAATGCACCTTAAGAAAGTTTGCTAAGCATTTGTGCAGGATGGTGAGAGAAATGTCTGTCCAAACATAGGTGGCTTCAATCAGTGCCATCCCTCTAAGACAGAGTCCTGTGAAGAACCTAAGGACTGCCATCCTCCATTAGCATAAGCTTTAACAACTAAAAAGGATGGAGAAAGACAATGCGGAAATAATACACATTTTAGGAACAAATCACTGGTTTTCATTTGCTTTCAAATCACTGGCAAGTGTTATTAGTATCAATAAAAATTACTATTCATTCCCCACTTATAATGTGCCAAGAACTACTAAACATTTTAATTACAGTATCTCATTTAATCATTACAACTTCCACTATGAGGCAGGTAATGTTATGCTGATGTTACAAACAAGAAACTAAAGTTCAAGAGGGTAAGTGATTTGCCAAAACCACTCAGCTAGTAAGTGGCTGGTCCACAATCTGAACCCATGAGACAGGTTTACGAGTTTAACCTCATGATACACTGCCTCCAACAGGGACACTATTCCTTAGTTCCTGCAGTATTTATATTTAAAGGCATTTTATTCATTGATCCTACTACTGGACTATAAACACAGTTGAGAAAAAGGAGACTAGACATGTCTGACCAAGGAAGCTTGGAACTTTTATAACACTTTTAAAGCAGTATCTTCCATAATGATAATCTGGGATGCAATGCTCAGTCTTACTGTTTTTCCTCCTGAAAAAAAGTTAATAAGTCTGAGATCTACATGATTTTGTAGTAAGCCCTAAGAATAGCTGAGCGTGAGTTGTTGACTCCCAATGTAGATACCTAATGTAGAGAACATAACACAATTCTCTCTCCCAGGAACTTAGTTCCCCCAAGGTGCCATATCACATGATGACACATAACCCATATGCAAATATGGATTATACTTTAGTACAACTGGAGCCACAGTGGAAGAAAGTCAGATGCTGAACTACTTGACCTGGTACTCTTAAAGGCTTGGTTCTGGAAATTTACCTCTCCATGACTGAAACACCTACACGGCACAGGTCTGCACCACGGGTCCTGGGGCTCTGCATTCAGCCCATCGGGAATGTGTTAGTGCCCATGTCAAACTCTCCAAAAGTCAGCAGGCAGCAATGTGATGATTAAAACAAAGGGTGTGTGTGTGTGTGTGTGTGTATGTGTGTGTGTCTGTGTGTGTGTGTGGCAATCTCAACTGCAAATGAAGGAAAATCCCCCCAATCACACTCTGCTGCCAGCTACTTGTCCTTTAAGTAAATGAGGACTTGGCTCCGGCCCCAGAGGACAAGGGCATTGCTTGGGGGTCAGCACTTACATGCCCGAACAGTCTGGGTTTGCAGAACTTGAGGAGCTCTGATGAAGGAAGAGAAATGGTGGTGGTGGAGATGATGGTGATGATGATGAAAGAAGAAAACGATGATGATGAATGTCACCTATAAATATAAGCACAGAGCAGCAACAGATATCCTTCTATACATTGCCAGTTATCATGAAGCAGCTTCTGTTCCCAAACCGGCCCCACTAAGGGGCTTCCCCTCTAAACTAAACACATCCAGCTTTGAGATAGAGCGCTGCATCCCTCCCTCCCCCGCCCGTCCTTCTGCCCGTCCACCCTTCCTGTGCCAAGCTGGGAATGAGACTGCACTGGTGAGTCAGAGGGCTGCGACCTGAGAATTAACGACAGTTTCAAAGTGAGGAGCGTTAGGGTAACCCTGGGGGTCCCACCAACGCACTTTGGAACCGCTCGGTTGGGGAGCTGAAGGAACGGACGTAGAAGAGAAGGAAGATAGGTAGCTGGTCAAAAGAGATTTGGTGCCTCTTTGCGAGAGCCCTGAAACCCAGGGAGGCGGAGCAGGCAGCCTTCGGTTGGGGAGGAGAAGAGGCGGGGCAGGCCGCCAGCGAGAGGGACAAGTCTCTTTTTACCTGACCAGGTGCAGCAGCCCTAGCCGCTGCAGCGGGGATGCTGCGAGGGAGTCCAGAGCCAGAAGCTACAGCAGCCGCTGCGCCGGCCTCTGTGGAGGCCCCGCCCTATCCCCGCCCCCAGCCCCGAGGTCCCGCCTCCCTAACACGCGCCCGCATGACGAGTTGTTTGGGGGGAGGTGAGCTATGGACTGATCGGCAGGACTGTCGACCAATGGGAACGCGCAGCGGCATTCGGCGAGGCGGACAGCTGAGCCGCTGGGCGTACCTAGGGCCGGGTGAGGTTATTGGGTGACGCCAGTCCTGGCTGCTGGGTGGGAGGCGGTGGTCGGTAGGCTAGGTCGAAGGTGGACAGCCCTGGCTACAGCCAGTCCCCTCAGCTTGCTTGCGTCTGGTGACCTCTCAAAGCGCTCGCTCCGGACTAGTTCGAAGCGCTGGCGGCAATGGAGTGGGCCCCTGACTCCCGCGATTCTCGAGGTTCCCACGCCTCCGAGACCCGGCAAGGCTGTGCAGCTCCACTGGTCAGGTCAGCGGCCCCTGCCCCTGTACCCGCAAGCTAGCCATTCACGATTAGAAGTGCTAAAAGGAGCCAAAGAGGAAAACTCAAGAAATAGAATCCACAGGTAAACCCAACTCTTATGGTAATCTCACACCCCCAGTTCCACCTCCAAATAGCTCTTTAACCCTAACCGCTGGCAGGTACATTACTTTGCCCACTGGGAGGTAAGAGCTAAATTGACTCTGGGGAAAATAAGGAGCTAACGCATTGGTTATCCATCCGGGAGAGAAAGACTGGGTCTGCGTGTCCTGAGGCCGGGGCCTCTCAGCGGAGGCTACCTGCTTACTGGAAAACAGTAGAGTTCAAGATCTTGTTGCCACTGTTTCTGTGCTGGTGACTCAGTATACACCTTGATCCAAGGTAAACCATCATGCTACCAGAGGTCAAATCATCCCGAAATTAACTGTCTTGAAGTGTGGCATAAGAGGATTTGAGGCCTTAATGATAAAATGATTTGGTCTGTGATTTGGGTGGCTTTTCTTTCTGTTTCAAGTAGGTAGGCAAGAAAGAGCATTGCCTTTAATCTGCTTTCTGATAAATGCAAAATTTATCACGCATTTGATACTAAAGAAGAAACTGTATCCTGAACATATTCTGTTTTCAAATAATAAGTAAGTGTGAAGCGCTTTGGCAAGATATTCTAAAGTGATTTTTTCCCTCAACATTTTTTTTCTAGAAATAATAGCTTATGGAAATTCTGATTTATTCTTACCCATAATATATTTTTATCTATAGTTACCACCTTCAATCCACACATCTACCCTGTATAAATTTTACCTTATAAATAAGAAAACTGGGAGCTCAGAAGATCAGTCAAGTAATTGTTCTAGGGTCACATTATTAGGAGTCACCTCAATACTAGGTCAACAATTGTGTTTGGAACCCATAATTATGAATGGGAAGAACAAGAAGCATTAACACCACTCTTATTTCTTCGAAGTTTTTAAAATTTGTTTTGGGGTTTTGTTTTGGTCGTGGTTGTTGTTATTTCCCTGAAAACTTTGCTAGAGGGACCCAATTCCCACACTACTGACCTCTTGACACTGCAGCTTCAGCAGCACTTCCAGGAGTGAAGCAGCAGCTGTGATATGTGTGTGGGACAATGACAAGTCAGCTTTACTCATAGACGGGAGACGTGATTTGCTATTGGTAGGAAGGAAGTAAATTTTTCAGTGCTTGAATCTAACTGGATTTTAATTGAAGTATAAATCTTTTAGAGTAAACAAAAAATACAATATAATGGTCATAACAGTTTAGTCCTAGAAAGAAAAAAGAGGATATAACCCAAAGTCTGATTCCAGCATTGTTTCAAAAGCTTTCTGAAGAGATCCATAAATCCTGTTCTGACATTTAATCAAACTTGGAAATATGTACTTGGGAGAAATATCTAAGTTTGGGAGGGAGGAATGTATAGGAGGTGGTTTAAAGGGAAAGAGAAGAAGAAAAATATTTCCCAAAGAGGCTATTATAAATTCAAAATATAAATAAGTTAAAGATTATAGATCAATACAAAGATACAAACTAATTAACAGGTTAGTGATACAGACATTTAGGATTATATGTGCTCCTCATTCAATAAACAGTTACTAAGTGCGTAAGTGCCTGATACTATGTATTAGATGCCGTACTAGACTCTGGGGATATCCATTTCAATAAAACTCATTTCCTAATAACCATGAAACACAACTTGAGGGCACACACTATGGATTAGACTTGGAGTGATCACTTTATAAACATAATTGTTAGTCTTCACAACCACCCAGGAGGTGTTATCCTCATTTCACAGATGAGGAAACTAAGAGTAGAGAGAACAGCAACTCACCTGAGGTTACACAGTTGACAAAAAGTCTTAATCCCAAATCTTTCTGACCCAGGGACCCACAATTTTGTGTTACACAGTGCTTGCCTTCCTAAGGGAAGAGGCTATCTCTAATAAACCCCACAGAAATGCACCCTTCTCTGAAAAATATGATACAATATCTGCAAAGTTTTAAGTACTGAATTTGGTCAGTTTGTGAAAGTACTGTACCTTCTGAATGAAACCAAGAAAATATAAAAGATGGTTTCGACCTATGTGAGGCTTCATACTGTGCTTACATGTCCTCTTTTGAAGCCCTTAATGGTAGGTAGAAGGATTTCATGTAACTCCGCATCCATTCTCAAACTCTCTTCTTTACCTCTTAGTTCATTTCTAGTGACACAAGATAGTGACGTTGATCTGGACGTATGGTCAGAAGACCAATGGGATTGACTGTACCTGAAAGCTTGTTGGAAATGCAGAATCTCAGATCCATCCCAGGCCTACTGACTCAGAATCTGCATGTTATCCCCAGTGATTTCTGTGCACTAAAGTTTTAGAAGGACGGTTTATCTTGTGTGAAATTCACTTAACTCTAGCAGCTTTAAGAACTGCCCACAGATCACTGACACTCAGCTGCCCGCAAAAGATGAAACTATCCCTCTCCTGCAAAAAAAGGGAGAGAGAGAAATGTAAGCCAGGCTCTAGTTTCAGACGAATCCCATCATATACCTGAAGCTTTCCAGTCCTTCTGTTGAGACCTACAGTCAATGAAAGCCACGGATGTCATAATTTAACCACGAAGTGCTTCCTTTTCAAAGAAAGAGATTTTTAAAAGTCTTCCCACAATTAAGCTCCAGCTCACAAGCCACTTCCTCCTGAAATCTTCCCTCCTGCCCTTTCAGAATTCATTTCCAGTTCCGAGCTTCCGTGGTGTGTTGTTCGTGCTTTTTTTATTCTCCCCCATAAAGGGCTACAGACTTATTTGTTTCCTCCTCTGGATTGAAAGCAACTTGAGGGAGAGGATTGGCTATTGTTTACCTTTTCACCCTCAGGATACCTTGCTTAGAATAAGTGTTCTGCTTTGTTTAATTGAATCTCTGTCCTTCCCTGAGGTGATTAACTTCAACGTGTGACCTAAAAAATCTAAAGAGGTTCAAAAAAGAAGCAGAGACACCAGACAGATAAAAACAAACATTTTGTTGGTTCCATTTGGAAGGACGCCAATCCAGGTAGGGAATAAGATGGGATGCCACCCTTGACATCATCTGTTGTCTCAGAGTGCTACCTCCTCCTTATATGACCAGTCAGGAGCAAGGAATTTCTTTTACCCAAGAGCTGTTGTCAGGGAACAGAATTCTATAGAACCCGTGTGTGGATGTCAAGGAGAGACCAGCTGGAGTGAAAATGGAGATGAGCCACTACAAGTGAATTCTGGAAGGTGTGTAGGGAACGTGGATGGGAAGAACACCCAGAGATCCCTCCCTGGAGAATGGCTTTGGCTCCCACAGAGCAGGACTGTGCTCTGACAGAATATAACAGCATAACAAATAATTCTAGAGAATGCCCAACATTTCATTATCCTCCCTAGTTATGTGGCCCAAATCACCTCAGCCAGTTGGGACTTCCCTGTCCTTACCTATCACAGATGGAGGATGACAAAGTTATCCCAGAACACCTACCACAGGACTGCCAATGTTAATGTTCTTTGTCCTGACTGAGGTAAATTTATACATGCAGCATTCTCCAAGATAGATTTTGTTACATTTTATTTCAACCACAAGACAATCTATGGGAAGGGAAAGTCTATCCATGGGAAACATTAAACATGAAACCAATGATCACATCCCTGTGAAATGTAGGACACTGGGAGCAAACCTAATCTCTAAGATGTTTCCACCTCATTTGCCCTCAGCTGTGTAATCAGCTTTTCCCCTCAACACCGGATAAATGCAGCTGGCCTGCTGCCACATTTGTCCTAATATAGATGCTATTCTGTTGATCGATAGCTACTCATCACCCCGACATTTCCTGAAAATACTTAGTGGCATCAAAATGTTTATCTCTGCAGCACATCTAGGGATCTAAGACACAGATAAACAAGCTTTGGGCTGCAGCGTTGTCACCTAATGTGGGTTCACACTCAGAAAAGATAAACTGGGCCATGGAAAAGTCAGAGCTTAAATAACAGTTGAAAATACTCAAACCAGCAGGATGATAGCTCTGCAGATTGAGTGGGCTCAGCCTCTTCTGATGCACCATCCGTATTATTTATCCCCCAACTCATTCCAAAGAGGACTGGAAATACCGCATTCTCCTTGTAATGCTTCGCTGTGTAGGTGAACATTGTGGAGGCTGGTAAAGTGTTTGCAGACAAGATTTTTTTTAACTTGCCTACAGAAGTGTTAAAAATATCTTAAGCCACCTGAAGCACCATATGGAGAAATTACTCTCACTTAGCTACAACCATAATTGCATTTATGCTGTCAGTTTGTAGCAAAAAAGCAGGACCTCAAGTCTTAAGCTGAAGCCATGAAATCAGTCGTTTTAGTTCCCTGAAAATGCTGAGGTTTGACTCAGCAGGGGAGGTCATGTTGACTATAGTTCTCTTGAATATGGGGGAATAGAGTGGTAGGATGTGTGCGGGTTTCATGCCAAGAGATAGATCCTCAGACACTACAGCAGGACTTGCAGTCAGTGAAATCCCACTGTGTCATCATTAGCTGGCACAAGAGGCTTGCTATGCAGCTTTGTCAAAGAGAGCCATGAAAGCCACCAGGATACACTCCTGAGGGCAGGAGACAGAGAACAGCAGGATTCCAAGTCACCTGCTTTGTGGCGAACCAGCTAAAGTGATAGGCAGGGAAGAATTACCCCATCTGGGGCAGAACTTCAGATAATGCAGCATAATCATGTTCCAGGGCGTAAAGTAGACTAGAGTGGTAGCAGTCAGAGGAATCATTGCCAAAGACAGCAAGCTCTGCAGAGAACAGCTGCATCCCCAAAGGAAAGAAAAAGCTTTTTAAATGATTTTCTTATTATTATGAAAGTATCACATGATCACTGTGTTTGGAAAAATGCAAGAAAGCACAAAGGAGGAAATAAAAACTGATTATAATCCCACCATTCATCTATTTAATCAGCAAATAATTCTTGAGCACCAGAACCATTTCTAGGCACTGGAGATGGAAAGGTGAACACAAACCTGCTCTCTTTGAGTTTCTGGTACACGAAGGCAGACAGATGAATAATACAATCAATACAATGGAGAGTATCATTACTTGCTAGGCTAAGTACCATAAGGAAAGGAATGAAGTCCCTAAAAGCAGAAGATAAGGGCAACTCTTCCATGTAAGAGGGAGGGGAGGTGGAGTAGTGGCATGAGAAGGCTTCCTGAGAAGGTGACTTAAACTGAGATCTGAGAGAAACACAGAAATCAATTAGTCGAAGAGTTAAAGAACCATCCAGGCAGAAAGAGTAATCTACGCAAAAGTCCCTGGCAGAAGGGAACATGAGGCATATTGGGGAACTGAGAAGCCAGTGTGAATAGACTAAGAGCTTGAAGGGGAGGGTGGGACATGAGACTGGAGAGGTAGGCAGGGCCAGACTGCACAGGGCATTGTAGACCTTCATATGAATCCTTAAAATATTTTATTGTTATATATAAGAGGTCTATTCGGAAAGTATCCAGTCATGTAATATGAAAAATAGAGACATTTACTGAAGAAAATACAAGATACAAGAAATATTGTACATAGAATAATGATGCCTCAGTCTCCTTCAAACTAGGCACCTTGGAAACTCACACAGTCCTCCTAGCAGCTCCTCTGCTGTTCAAAACACTGCAGAATCCTTTGTTGAAATTACCATCAGCTGCCCCATCATATTTTACTGAATCTCATCAATGATCTGAAATCTTCTCCTTTTCAAAGGTGATTTTAATTTTGGGAAAAGCCAGAAGTCACAGGGCACCAAATCTGGGCTGTAGGAGGGCTGAGTTACCTGGGCGATTTGATGTTTCACCAAAAAACTCTGCATGAGATGTGATGCATGAGCAGGCGTGTTGTCATGATGAAGCTGCCAATGGCTAGTTGCCCATAGCTCTATGTTTTTGTCCTATTGTATCTCTCAACCAGCAAAGGATATTGAGACAGTACACCTTATTATTTGTTTAGCCTGGAGGGGCATACTGATAATTGGGAAAACATTTTCCCAATCAAAAAACACAGCTAAACTTGTCTTGATCTTGCTGCAACTTTGCTGCACCTTCTTTGGGCATGGAAAAGCAGGTGACTTCCACTGGGACACCCAGACCTTCATTTCCAGATCATAGCTGTATATTCACCATTCATCTCTGGTTATGACCTTCTTGAAAATATGGTTCATTGATAGAGGTTTGACACAAGTCATTAGCAACTGCGGCATGATGTTCCTTCAGCCCTGGAAGCAGAAGGCACAGAACAAATTTTGCCCCATGTTTCATAACGAGATCCTGTATCAAAATCTGGGACACAGTAGTTTTTAGAATCCCCAGATCAGCGTCTAGTTCTCACACTGTCAGTCATCAATTTTTGTTGATTGCAGCTCGGACACATTCAATATTCTCAGATGTTCTGTTTGTTGCAGGTCTTATAGAATGTGAATCACTTTCAACAGGTTCTCGACCATCTTTGAAGCATTTGTACCACACTTTTATTTGTACTGCACTCATCTCATCTTCCCCGAAAGCCTTCTGAATCATCCGAAAAGTTTCTATGGAGGAACATTCGAGCTTAACACAAAATTTGATGCGGATTTATTGCTCTACTCACTCAGTCATTTTGAATGCAACAGCCATACAGTACACATGCTCACTCAGTGATGTCTACCACCCCCACTGACTAGTACAGTGGGGTCAACATTGTTCACACATGCACATTGCAGTTCACTCTCCTTGGCTGCCAGGTTACATCGGTGTCACACAAACCATTCTCATTATATTAACAATGGCTGGGCTTTTTCCAGACAGACCTCAGTATGTGTATATATGTGTATGTGTGCATACATATAGAACATGTATATATAATGCGTGTATATATATTTGTGTATATATTTAGTTTAACCATTACCATCAAACTGTCAAATTTCTTCAGAAAGAATGCACCAATTCTCTTAACACTACATGAGTGTCAATTTCACTTTATCCTCAACATTCATTATCTATTTTTAACTTCACCACTTGATAAACAAAAAGTATATCATTTAAATTTTCATTTAACAGTACACAAATATAAATTGCTTGTGTCTCTCCACTTGATTCACAGACAGCAGGACTTCGCTCTCGGTGACATAAGTACAATATTGTTAACATCAGTCAGAGGCAGCTGGAATAGCCCTTCTGTTGGAGATATCTCTTGCAAAGTTTCAGCCTGGGTACCTAATATTCCCTCATTACTCATCCTTAAGCTAAAGCATTAAAATGTGAAAACAATCTATGAAATTAGTATTAGCAGTTAGTCTTTGTTCACATTAATACATGAGTTTGATTGATTTCCACCTGGCCAATCACATAGGGTAGTCCTGAGGGAAAGAGGAAAGTCAGGTAAGATTTGTTGAGAGAGGAGAGTCAGATCTGGGCTTGATGGGCAATGGGCCAATCTGGAAGAGGTAAAGGAATGGTGAGACCCAAACCAAGGACCTCCTGAGGAGACTTCATGCCAAGCAGAAAGGAATGACCAGTGAGAGATCAGGGCAACAAGAGAAACGATTTAAACACAAGTGTGACAGCTTCACTGTTCTTCTGCCCATGGAAAGCAGGGCTCACTTGCATGTATCACCTGGAAAGATTCACTGGCCTCCCTTTTACCTTAAGTCCCTTCTACACAAACAAATCTTGATCTCAGACCAATACTGTGATTAGGATGTGTGAGAGCTGCAGAAGCTTATGCAAAAGTCATGTGGCACATCCCTAGGACTGGCAAAAGTCACATCTGAGCAGGTCTGATGTAGTGTGGGGGTGGGGCAGGAAGGTTTATCTATTTTCATCCACTGGGACCCCAGAATTTTGACAGCAGTGGTCAGGAGGGGCTCATCTTGAGAACCCACTACAGCACTGGAGGAGTTGTTTAACATGAGAACTTTATGAAACGAAAAGTCTAGAAAGACTGAAAGCACATTGTCCATTGAGTTCTACATACCTTTTACTATGTAATCTATATACCACAAAATACAGATACAATAAAGCGCACTTTCTATGCAAATTTCCAGCTCCAGCTAAGTAAAGAGGCTGAGTGGCTAATGCATATTCTCTCTTTTGGTCTGCCCTGGACTCCTCTTTTGTGTGGCTCATGTTCTGTACATGACCTTCTGTGGGTCTCACTTCCATACTGCAATCCAAGTCCAGCTTCATGGGCGGGCACGCACCCTGTGCAGCCACACAGGCCCCAAGCATAGAAGGGCCTCACACTTTAATGCTTTGCTCTCACTGTCTTGAAATTCTTAATAATTTTTGAACAATGGAACTTGCACCAGGTCCCACAAAGTTTGTAGCTGATCCTAGTCATATTCTGTTCCCAAGACTCTTGTTTCCAATATTGAAATGTTTTAGAGGATTCACAGTATAATTGTGTGGCTAGGAGAATATGTTTGGAACAAGACAGACCAGGGTTCGTGTCTTAGTTCTGCCACTTGCCAACAGTACGATTTTTGACACACCAAATCTCTCTAAACCTCAGTTTCCTCATGTGAGCCTACCTCATAATTTGATGCTTATGTTAAAATAGAAATAAAACGTGGCAAAGCACTGAGCACCTTGCTTGGCACAATGCACGAGGATACCCTCAGCACATGATTATACACATTTTACTTTTATTGTGTGTATTTCAGTAATTAATGAAGACTTCGCTTCTCCTCAATACAATTGGCAAAATATTTGCCACTAATTACCATAGTAACAGCTTGTCTGATTGTGTGGTCCTTCAGCTCACCACCACGCTCTGTCTCCTCGGTCTGCATGCCTCGGTATGAGGTCAGTGATTGCTGAGTTCTTCTGGACCAAAAACGGATTCTGAACTCTCAGATCCTTCCCCACCTCACCTCCTCACCCCAACACATGACAATTCCTGTATAACACCATGAAGCTCTGGTCCTGCCCAATCAGTGCAGTGGCATTACCAGTGAACCATGTCATACCCCAGAATGTATAAGAGTAACAAAAAAGCTTCATTTAGAACACACACATGAGTGTGCGCATGCACGCCCACATACAGGTAAATGAATAAAAATAGATTAAACTAGACATCAAAAAGTGGGCAACCAGAAGTGTTTCAAAGGAAGCGTACTAATGTCTGCAGCTCAAATCGAAATGCATGAAAATTAAGATAGACTGATGGATGGGTGCAGGGATGAGCAGATGGACAGATCTGTGAAAAAGCAAATAAGCCAAATAGTTCCTATAGGCGGTGAGTATTTGAATATTCACTATATAATTCTTCCTTCTTTATTGTAAATTTTTAAAATTTATAAAATATTGAGGGAAGTTTAGTCATGTTTTGTTTGCTTGCAGAGTCTTCTAAAAACCAGGAAATGTAATGAAATCCATATTTTTACGTTTCTGTAAAAACCTAAGTCCTGGCAATACTGAACCTACATGTCTACAAGTGGTTGAGACTGAGTAGCAGCTGCATTTCTCAGGGGCATAAGACCACCAGGTTTCTACGTCCCTAACCATTTCCTGTTCTGTTAGGTCCTCCCTGAGTCACTGATTTAAGTTTTCTGCCTGACCCTCATAGACATTTGAGTTGCAACCCCTGATGGAATGATTATTTACTTCATAAGAAGTAAAGAAGCAACTATAAATGTCATGAAATTATTTGTGCCTGAAAAATATTGTATACATGTTCATTTTTCTAAAAAGATAGTCCATAGCTTTTTTATTAGGTGCTCGAAGAGATTCGTGACTCAAAAGTAATCAATAACTAACATAAGTTCAAGAGCTGTGCTAGTATATTTTAAATAGTTCAAATTTAAAAATGCCATCTACACATAACCAGTAACAGCCAGGTACACTGTTACATTATCCTCAACAAAACTACCCGTATACCCCTTCCTGAACCAGAATATGTCAGGGTTGTGTATGTAAGAATGTGACCAATCGAGTGAGTGAAGTGCATGAGTGAATGAGTGTTTAGAAGGGAAGGTGAGATTTACTGTAAATGAAGGACCAAATACTCTGGGATCCAAGCATCAGGAGTCTATATGTGCATACATATGGGCCGGTCATCTCCAGGAAGCTCGGCATCTCGTGTGTACACAACTTCAATAGAACAAAGTATTTTGATGAATCCTATCTTGGACATTAACAATTTCAAAACTGTCTCCCTCTCTACTTCAAGTCCTACCCCTAACAATGGCCAATAATAATCTCGTTTCCCCTCCAAAAATTGACAACAGAATTTCCTGGATTTGTACAGATAATGATAGTTTATTACTCTAAGCCATTGCTTGCTCACTTACCGATCCCTGTCTTCAAGAATGTAAGAAGAAAGATTTGGAAGCAGCCCAAGTGCCCATCAGTAGATTAATGGTTAAAAAAAAGCTGTGGTGCGTTTACAAAATTGAATCCGTAAAAAAGAAGAAAATCCTACCTTTCACAACAGCCTGGATAGACCTGGAGAGTATTATTTTATGTGAAATAAGCCAGTCAGAGAAAGACAAATACCATAAGATTTCACTCATATGTGAAGTCTAATGAACAAACTGAACTAACAACAAATAGAAATAGACTCATAGACAGAGAGAGTAGGCTGACAGCTGTCAGAGGGGAGGAGCTGGGGAGCTGGGCGGGGAGGGAGTGAAGAGATTAAACAAACAAACAAAAAGACTGATAGACAGGCAACAGTATGGTGATTGCCAGAGGGAAAGGAGAGTGGGGAGAAGTAGGAGAGGATAAATGGAGAATAAATGGTATTGGAAGCAGACTTACTTGGGATGGTGAGCCCAGTACAATATACAGATGATGTATTATAGAACTGTACACGTGAAACTTATATGCATAATTTTATTAACCTATGTCACCCCAATAAAATTCAATACAAAAGAAAAGTAAAAAAAATGTAAGAAGACATGGTTGTTAAACACAGTTAACCTTTTCTATTTATACACAATGATTTTTTATCAGCTTACCTGATCTTTCCATAATTCTGAGTGAACACAAACACAAGATAGAAATGCATTTTATTCAACTACATGTATTGTGAGTCTACCATGTATCACACAATGTGCTAGTCTCTGGGACTAAGAGAAAATATGACTCAGTCCCCGTATTCAAGGAACATTGCTGTGAACACTATTGCATTGTTGCTCATAGAAGTTACAAAGCAAAAAAAGTCATTAAGATTCTATAATATTAGAGCCCTGGCCAGGTAGCTCAGTTAGTTAGAACAGCCTCTATTATACCATGGTTGTGGTTTCAATCCCCAGTCAGAGCATATACAAGAATCAACCTATGAATGCATCAATAAGTGGAATGAAAAAAAAAATCAATGTCTCTCTCTCTCTCTAATCAATCAATTTTTAAAAATTTAAAGATTCTATAATATTAGAAATATAGCTTTTTGCCAGGAGTTTTTGTATGGATTGCCAAAACTTTAAGTTTACCAATCCTGAGGTCTTACCTTTCAGAACTTTCCCTAATCCCTTTTCTCCAGGGCTGGTCACTCCGAATTGGATCTCATGCAAACCCGTCCCAGCCAACAGTGTGCTCAAGTAGCTGTGACCATTTGAGTTTCTCAGAGCCTGAAAGTTGTGGGTATGTGGGGGAGGCAAGACAGAGAATGAGGGGGCATATCCAGGGAGAAAGCAGGCATCGGAGCCAAGCAGAGGTCTACTGGAGGCATCAGTCAAAGGTCGTAAGCAGGGAGGTCAGTAGTAGTTAAGAATCAACAGCAAGAGGTAAAGCAGAGATACCTGGATGGAGGGAATAAGTAGAAATATAGGGACTCTATAAGGCATCTCAGAAGCTTTTTATAGGCAAAAGAGAACTGTCATGGTGTGTGGTGCATTTATACATAGATCTCATATCAGCAGTTCTCTAGCCTTCGGGTTCTCCTTAGTCAGTCCTTAATATTTACCATCTCCCCGTTGCTGCTTTCCTTGCATATTAAGCTCAGTAATTCTGTCGCTGACAATCTTCCGAATAACTCCCATCTCGTCGCTTCTAGCCTGACCGCATCTATGCACATCCATAAAAGGCAAAGAATCTGGGATCAGATAATGGCTTTTCCACAGTTCTTCCAGTGACAGAACCAAAACAAGAACTTGTACCTTAAAGTTAAGGATAAGTCACTTTTACTAAGTGACTCTTCTTTACTTAAATGAGCTGGAAGACTCTTTGTAAATCCAACACACTGAGGCAACACCACTATACCATCCTGTTTAAAGTTTATGCTTATAACCCAGACACTCATGCCCTTTGATATTGGTACCAACTATTTCTGTAAAATCTGCAGCCATGCCCTCCCCTTACACTCATCTACCAACCTGGAAGCTGAGGCTACAGAACACACGCAATCAGATCCATGTATAACTATAAGCGACTCAGATTAACATCTGCATCTGCACTCCCCAGCATCCTTAACCCACCCTTCCTTAAATCATCCACCTACTCAAGACACTCTTAGTAAAGGTCTCATTTCTCAGATTTCCTGAGTAAAGCAGAATCAGGAAGATGAACCTAGACAGCGTTTCTCAGCCTCACACTATTGACATTTGAGGCAGGGAAGTCCTGGTTTTGGTGGGGGAGGGGGTCCTGCCTTGTGCATTGTAGGACTTAATGGAACATTCCTTGCCTATACCCACTAGATGACAGGAGTACCACCCACCACCCAGTTGGAAAGCCAAAAATATCTCCAGACATTTTCAAATGTCCTGTGGGGGCAAAATTGTGAGTGCTTCAACATTAATTATATCATTTAATTTTATACCAACTCTTTATAGCACAGAGAAAAAAATTGAGATAATGCCATAGAACTGAGACTGGGCTCCATCCACCACATCACAGCTACCCCAAAACAAGTGCTGAAATGCTAATGAGCCAAGGGTCTTTGGATTTTTCTCTTTAATGCTAATCTTTTAGGGACAAGAATGCACATTAAAGTCCTTTCAGATTGCTCTCTTCTTGATTATCATACTGCTTTAGTAGCTCAGCTTCACCTCAGGTAACCCAATTCACTCACCAACAGATATCACTCCTACTTATTGGATTTTTGGATGGATTTCACAACAGGCCCTCTTTAGGACAAGCTGTTCAGCTGAGTCTTTCTCATCTAACACAGGGCATCTAATGCCTGAATACCAGAGTCACGTAAGGAAGACGACAAAGCTAACCACTGAGCTGGAACTCACGATTCCCTGTGGAAACAGGGAAACAGGAGCAAGAGCGAGGCTCTCAATGGGCCTCCGATCTTCCCTTCCACCCTCACTTGTTTCAGGGCGCTGCTACCTCTAAGCCAGCAGGTGGCTTAACTTACTCTTACAGTGAAAGGGGAGTGTGTTTATTCCTACATTCTTGACAGGCCAGCTGTTTTACTAAATGTGATCATTAACAAAAATGCAACTCTTCGCACTATGTCCCAAAGGTTGTTTTTAAAAAGCAAGTTTACACCTGGAGTGTATAGGACTGAGGTGACCAGATGTCTGTGCTACTCACTGGCTGTGTTACCTTCCCTAGGATATTCACCTGGCTCCAGAGGCTGGAACAGAGGCTCCTTGGCTCCTTGCCAGGGGGCACCTGACTTGAATACCCATACCTTACACAATTCCAGAATATGAGAGAGGAAAAGGAGATTGCCTGATAGAAGACAGTCTTCGCCCTTAGCATTGCTTTTCTTTTCAAGTTTTATTTTAAAGGCTTGCTTGTTACTGGGTTGGGGCAGTATTCTGCAATTAGTTCATTCTGATTATTTAAACTGCTGACAAGATAGACACAAGACACTATCTTGACTATATGAAATACGTTTACATTCAAAAATGGGAGGGATGGGGACATAGTTCCATGTTTTGTTTTTTTCAATAATTTCCTCAGTAAGCTAATTAGCTTATCTTTGGCAAATGTAAAAGATTAAGCTAATTTTAAGAGTTCTTATGGTCTCAGTTCTGGGGAGAAATGGCTGTGGAGGTTTATAAATTTTTTAAAACCCCACATAAACAAGTGTCATTTACATAAAGTTAATGGTAAGTTGAAACTTCTTTAAAATAAACCTCTTTTTTAAAAAATCATTTATTTATGTGTTTATTTATTTATTTATTGGGTCATTTACTTGGGTCACTTTTGGATACTATTTTCATTATGCACTTGTGTATCCTGAGGTACTGGGTAGCATAACCGGTACTGCTGTTTAATTTTCTTAGAAACTTATATATTTATCTTAAAGAGGAAGAGTCAAATATTCCTTAACCCCATGACATCCTTTGGCTATGCTCTGTATTTAATCATTCGGCAACCTCCTTCCCCACAGTTTCTGCCAAAGGAAGACCTGAAATGTGAAAGTGGAAAGGACCTTGAAGATTACTGAGTTTAACACCAAAATTTTACAGATGACACTACAATCCAGAGATGTCATTGGAATTACCCAAGGTCAAACAGCAGTTAGAGATTAAACAAGAATTCAAATTCCCATAACACTTAACAGTAAGTATTCCCTTATTTCTACTCTCCTGACTTTGCATGGGGCCACTCAAAATGTGAAGCAAATCTTCCCTTAAGTGCCATTCCATCACCAGAAGCTCCTTCAGCTAGAAGCAGCGTGGAGCGGTGCCCTTGGCACAGGGCTGAGCTTTCGGGTCCCTGTGTCAGAACCTGTCTCTGACCCAACAGCATGCGAGGCAAGCCCTTTTGTCCACCTAGACCTACATTTTCCCTTCTGAAAGAAAAAGCAGGAGGGAGAAGTTAGAACAAATGATTTCTAAGATCTCATTTATATCTAATTTTGTACAAGTGCTGTGGAAATTTGTTTTATGAAAATAATGATGTGGTTGTTCTATATTTAGAGGGCATTAAAAATCTCTATAGATATTCAATGAGGTTTCTATCATCTAAGTGGATTATATTCTTGTTTCTAAAAGAAAGACACCTTTTGGACCTTAATAAACATCAGATTGGGACCACCAAAGGTATTATATACCCACTTCCAAAAATAAACACATTTTTAACAAAGATTTTAGTAACCCCAAGGACTAAGAGAGAAGGAAATGGCTGTGAATTATTACTATTTTCCTATCTGAAATATTTGAAGAAAAAATGGTAGACAGAATTGCGTATCTAGGTCCTCCGTGAAGGAGACAAAAAGATGTGATTAAACATGCAAAGATTTATTAGATGACATGCCTATGAGAGACAACGGGGCGGCAGCCAGAAAGGGCTGGGAGAACAATCCGACTATGATACCAGTTTGACCACGACTGAAGGAATGAAGCAAGATAGGTTGGGTGGAAGCATCCTAGGCTGCCAAGCAGTCCGAAGAGAGTTCGGCAAGGCCATCGAGAGTCATTGAACCGAAGCTGGACTTCCAAAGAGTCCTGTCTCCAGGAGCAGATTTGCCGGGCTTTCTCTCCTGCATCTAGGGAAGGGACATAAGTACGAAAATCCATGTAGAGCTGGGGGCCGGGGCTGTGTTTGGTTTAAGTTCCCTTAACTTAAGTCTTTAAGGTACATCCTTAATGCTTCCATAAATTTCTCTCCCTTTGACTTTTCAATGTCTTAGCTACTTTTTCATCTAGGAACAGTTATCATTTCCTGGCTTCCTCTTATAGGTTCAAAAGAAGAATATGAATGAATTCTAATTCCATAATTTCCACTTAATCCTTCTGGGATTAACTTCCTCCACAGATAATGTTGGCTTCCCTCATTAACCAGTCTCTAAAAAATTACTATAAAACATGATTAGAAAATGTCTCGTAGAAAAGTTTGTAAGAATGAGTTAGGTTACAGAAATTGTCACAGGTATATTCTCACTTATTTAGTGGATTCGAAGGGAGCGGAGTATTAAGATATTTTCCTTCATGTCTCGATCACTGGGCCTTCTGATCCTTGCTCACAAATTCTAGGAGCCGCAGAGGGAAGACAGAGAAAATCCATAGAAAAGTTTGGAAAGAACACACCGTCACCTATCTGTACTTCTGCCCAGCCCTCCTAGATGTCACTTCCTCCCATGATAGAGGGTGGTAGAGCCTCTTACCTAGATTTTTACCATTCTTGTGCCACAACCCTCCTGCTCTGGGATGGAATTCCCTTTATGTTTCACACCTTATCACTAGTTTAAGGAAACGTACATGCTCTTATGTAGCTACTCGTGGTTGAGATTTTAAAGCTGGAATCCTCCAGGTAATACAATATTATTTACCACATATCCTGTGCTGTCTTTACATCACCATGACTGTTTTGTAAATACTAATCTGTACTGTAAATATTGGGGGGAAGAGTTTGTAAGGTATATGATTATCTAACCACCATGTAGGATGGCTGAAACTAATACAAAATAATATTGAACATAAACTGTTATTGAAAAAAAACCTAGAATCCTCATCTATATTTAGAGATTTTGCTTTCCTCTAATTGCTCTCTGTTAAAGGACTGCTGCCAGTTATTCGTCACTTGGGAATGTGTTGCAAATGGATATAAATCAATTCGGTCACGCAAACTCTCTTAGGTTCTTTTATACAAAAAAATCATAGGCACTAAAAAGTCGAAGTGCCTGAGGGTTAACATTTCTCCCCCGCCTTACTACCAGATTTTAAAGAAAGCAAATTTCAGACTGAATTCCAGCACACATACACTTGCAAAACAAACATTTATTTGCAAGCAAGTTAATACAAGCTGTCCTGTAAATTAGATGATGTCCTAGCTCTCTTGTTTTTCTAGGTGATCTGACCACAGCTTGCGTGACAGTACTCCACAGGCAGGATTCGATCATCCTCTGGTCAACCCCACAGAAAGAGTGATCTGCAGGGGTTGGACACGGGACTAATTTGGAATCAAGCATTCGGTTCCACACAGAAGGTACAGGTTATATGCCTCACTGGGTCTTATACTCTCTCTGTTCGTGTTCATATTCATGCACAACTAGGGAGTCGATTTAAAATATTTTGGCCACTCCACAAGATCTCATATCTTTTTATTTTTTATTTTATTTTTTTTAACCAGTTAATAACCAAATTCCTAACGTTCGAACATGTTCAGTAGTCATGGATTTCATAGATAAAACTCATTTTTGAAATTCATTCTATTACCCAAACCCCTGGTGTTGATCGGGTGATAGATAAGGGAAGTGCATACAGTTGTTGCCTGTAGAGAATGCACAGGCTTTTGGATTAGATGCTAGCTGACCCTCTAGGCCAGCTGCATTCGTGATCTGAATACCACCTGGGGCTGGGCTGGAGCTTAACCTAATCTAATACAGACGGGTAATCACATGGTCTATGCCGAAGTATCTCAACGGCATTTACAGGTAGTGTAATCAGATTTCTTTTCTCTTTATGGGACCCTAGAGCTATTCAGTCTTCCAGGGATGTGAGTTATCGCACTCTGGCTGTTGACAAGAAGTGCCCCACCCCCCACTCCCTTCCAGCCCTGCTCTGAGAGAAGCCAGTGGTTTCCTGCCTCAGGGTCTGTTCCCTTGCTCCTCTCTCTTCTCAGAATGCTTTTTCCTTGGCTCTCACCTGTCCAGCTTGTTCTCACCCTTTAGTTCTCAACTCAGACGTCACCTTAGCTGTGCAGCCTTCCTGTGTATCTCGTCTAATTCAGTTGACCCTTCTCCCCAGTTACTTTCTATGACGTGGCCCGGAGTGTTTCCTGTATATCACCTTCATATGTTTATTTGTGATTTATGTGTTATTTATTGTCTTGTTAATAGTTTGTTGTTTTAATTATTTCTTATTGCCTTGTTTCATTTCAAGAATCGAGAGGTTACATACTGTATCCTCAGTGACCACAGGATTACTTGCACCTGGTAGGTGTCCCTTAACTATTTGCTGAAACAGCACATGCGGTCTCACCCACTGGGCAGGAGAGATGGGCACTATGATCCTCCTATATAACAGTGTTAAACACTTTTACTCACAGCAGCCAGGATTTTCCTATTTATTCATTTTAGGTCATGGCATCTTTGGGGTCTTCAAAAAATAAATATTCTTTTCCATATCACTAGACCTTTCATTCTTCACCTCTGACAACCTCCCTTCGCCTTCTGTTGGTGAGAGTGAGGTCGCTCAGCCTGTCACTCAATGGCTTGTACAGGCCTTTTCCCACCAGTCCAGGTTTTTGTGCCAACTGTAGATCTTTGATTCTGAGCTCCAAATTCATCCTTTTTGCCTGTTCTTTAAAAATGAATATTGGCACCTTAAGCATTTTTCCTTTGTTAGGTGGCCAAGTGTTAAGCTTTGTTAATAGAGGACGCGGGAGACATTGTAAGAGGAAAGGTTTGCTTCCTGGTTCCTAATTTTGTAACAGGTGTGGAACAGCATCCAGAGCTTGGGGTGTCCGGGAACATAGGATACCCCCCGTAGACCTGGCTGGGGGACGGGAGACAAGGAGCAGGGCCGCTGAGAGTTAATTTGCATATCAATAGCAGCAGGCTAGCTTCATACAGTGCCTGGACTGCGTGCGCTCCAGCTTTGAAAGCGTTAGCTCCACATCAGGGGGCCATGCCTGCCTGGGCTGATAAGGTGGCTGGCAGGTGGGGAGGCGGGGGAGGTGGGGGGAGCTTAACCACACCTGTGTGAAAAGCAAGGCACTCCTGGGAGATGCAAGAAATCCTGTGATAAGTAGAAGACTCAGCAAGTATTTCAACTGGGCACGCATAGTGCAGGGCCAGCCAAAGCTGGAGAACACTGAGACACAGGTGACGGTGCGAAGTTGCAGGAGCCTAGCTGAGCTCTCTGAGAGTTGGTACCCCTGGCTGGCCTAGTTTGGCAAGGGGAGGCAGGACTGTGTGTGTTTATGGGTGTTTGGGGGATTTGGAACTTAAAAACAGAATTTCGCCACCATTCTAAATCTGTATAACTTTTAACAAATATTCCCTTTCCTTTTCACCAAACTCTAGCGTTATGAGTTATGTTTTTGGTGACGGGCAATAGAACCCCAAATCTGTTCCAGAAGCACATAGCCTGATGTTCTGTTACAGTTTTTGGTGCCCAAATGTGGGGCTGAGAATTGCCCATGGCAGGTTGACCTCCTTGGGAGTGGCAGATTGAGATCATGGAGTTCCCCAGTCTCTGAGATTGTATCTGCACACCTCCTAATGGCATTGGCCCCCTAAACACACCCAGAGGGTGAAAAGGAAACGGATCACGGATCTGGGAAGGGATAGAAGTGAGACTGTTTCGTTGAAAATTTGTTTCTGAGCACTGTTTCAGAGCAGCGGAATTGGAGTTGTGGACAGTAGTTTGGGATACATGCGACTTCCACGTGGTCTGTATTTTCCTCGTTATGGCTTTTTGCCTGTGCTGCCGGAACAATAAGAGTCATTCTGGGCTGGTCCCTAAGGAGACCCCGCTGAGTAGAATTTTGGAGGACTGGAATATTTACTGCTGCTACTCAATGTCTAAGGAGGTATTGATTACAACTGTAACACTGTTTGGCCTAAGTATGCTTCGGACTGTGAGAAAGGGTGGCCTGTGGAAGGTTCCCTGAGTTATTGTATCATTAAGCAATTGGAACAGTATTGCCAACAGTTGGACAAAAGGGGCGAAACCTGTTATGTCAGTGCATTTATGTCGTTGCATAATAGGGTGTCACCAGAGGCGGAGAACCGCTTCAGGGTGAAGAGAAGGGAAGTGACCTCGAAACCTCTCCCCCACAGGAAGACGCAGGAAGAAAAGGGGAATCAGGAGAGTAAGTCTCACTAATGCCCTGAACCCAGGGGACTCGGGCTTGGTAGCAAGAAGACCTCCCCCATCACCACCTTCTCCACTAGATACCCCTGAAGTAGGGCCCAGAGAGCCAACGGCTCCACCCCTGTATGACAAGGTATGGGTTTCCCCCTCCAAGATGCGTCAGGGCTCCCAGTTTGGCCAGGGAGCATCCCTACCTGGAACAAGACCATTTCCTTTGAGCCAACATCCTACAGTGGAGTATATCAGCAAGACCAGCCTGCCAGCTACGGCCGGGCCCACACTCCCTTTTCCACTCCAGACTTACTGAATTGGAGGATTTCCAACCCCTCCTAGGGGGAGGATCCTCAGAAAATTACAGATTTTGTCACTTCCGTTTTCGCCACTCATCACCCAAATTGGGCAGCTATACAGGCTCTCCTAAGTGTTTTGCTAACGTCAGATGAGAGACAGCTGGTTCTAAGTAGGGCTGAGGAAGAGGCCCAGAGTCTACACAAAGAGAATCGCCAGAGGACCCTTGACCCAGCCGGGGCGATTCCTTGGGTGGAGCCTAACTGGGACCCCAATAATAGTGGGGGCCTAGCCTCTTTGAAACATTACAGAAGGTCCATTTTGGAAGTGCTTAGGAAAAGAGCACCCGAGCAGAGGCGGCTGAAGTTGATAGAGACTCTTCAGCAGAGACCAGTTGAGGATTCTTCTGAATTTTAGAGAGGATCTACCACGCTTCCAGGAAGTATGCTGATGCTGACCCAGAGGCACCAGAATGTGAGAATGATAAACATGGCTTTTATTTGGCGGAGTGCCCCAGACACCACAAAGAAACTCCAGTGTGTAGATGGGGTACTGGGAATGAGTCCCTCCCTGCTGGTGGACATAGCATTTAAAGTTTACAATGCCCAGGAAGCAGGGAAGGCAAAACGGCCCTCAGTGTTTTCAGAAACAGGCTGGGCACACCAAAAGAAGAGGCAGAACCCTGAAGTAAAGAAGGGAGACTCATTAGGCACCTGCTACTGTGCCTTTTGCAAGGAGGGCCCTAACAGGAGGAGGAAAGGCTCCATGGACATCAAGCCATGTGCCTGTTGCAAGGAGGAGGGCCACTGGAAGAATGAGTGCCTGAGTCGCAAAAGGGAAAAGGGAAATGAGAATCCAGGCCGAGAGATGTTAAAACAGAAGGGAGGCTGATGATGCATGAGGAGGCCCAGGGGCTCCATTGGACATCTTCCGACCTATTACCATTTCCCCACTGGAGCCCTGTGTACAGCTGGCTGTGGGGAACAAGCCAATTGATTTCCTTGTAGGTACAGGAGCTACGTACTCAGTGTTGAACACAAAATTAACCAGGAAAAGTTGTGATGAAGTAACAGTTACTGGAGTGACTGGCCAGTTACAAAAACAAGCATTCCTGAAACCTCTGGAATGCCACCTTGGGGATCAAAAGCTTATGCCTAGTTTTCTCTCTATGCCAGATTGTCCCATTCCATTGTTGGGCCAAGATTTGCTCTGTCAACTGCATGCACAAATACCCCTTTTCACTGAGAGGCAGCAGTTGTGTGTGGAAGTCCCACTGGAACCTGCCCTCCGGCCGCAGGCATCGCTGACGGGTCCAGAAGGCCCTGGAGGTAAAACCTTCCCACCTGAGATCTGAGAACAGATCAATCGAAATGTTTGGGCTGATGGAACCCCAGGTAAAGTGGTTAATGTGCAACCCATAAAGAAATCTAAAAGGAGGGGAACAGGTTCCATGAAAGAAGAAGTATCCCCTCAAGAAGGAGGCTTCAAAGGGGATCCGGCCAGCATTTTAGGTTTTTAAAATCAGGATTAATTTGGCCGTGCCAGTCACCCTACAACACTCCCATTCTGCCAGTCGAAAAGCTGCACTGTGATAAATATCGGCTTGTACAGGATCTTAGGGCCATAAACAACATTGTTCAGGACATTCACCCTGCCGCGCCTAACCCTTATGCCCTGTTGACTACGGTGCCTAGGGATAGCAATTGGTTTTCAGTCCTGGACTCGAAGGGTGCCTTTTTCTGCACCTCAGTAGATGAGCAGGCTCAACAACTGTGTGCCTTTGAGTGGCAGAACCCAGAAACTGAAGCCACACTCCAATCCTGCTAGACCGTGCTGCCACAAGGATTTAAGAACTCCCCGATTACGTTCAGGAAAGTGCTGGCAAAAGACTTAAGGGGTGTTCAGTTGAAGGCGGGAGTTTTTTTTGCAGTGTGTGGGGGGCCTGGTAACAGCCAGCAGCAGCTACGAGGATGGCTTGCACAATGCCGTCGTGGTCCTAATCACTTGGCAGAAAGGGGATATAAAGTGTCGCCTCATAAGGCCCAGGTTTGCAAACGGGAAGTGGCATACCTGGGATAGCAACTGAAACAGGGTACCAGGAGCATGCTGGCAGATAGAAAGCAAGCCATGGCTACACTAAAAATCCCAGAAAATCAAAGCCAGCTTCGTGGGCTCCTAGGAGTTACAGGGTTTTGTCAAATTTGGAGTCCAAACTTAGGACTTATAGTAAAACCACTGTACAATTCCTTAAAAGGACTAGACTCTGAACCCCTCGAATGGATAGGGGGTTTTCAGGTAGCATCGGACAACTTTGAAGGAAAGGCTGGTGTTGGCTCCTGCACGATGACTGCCCAACCTACAGAAACCTATCAAATTGTACGTTCATCAAAGGCAGGGGATTGGAACGAGGGTGCTAACCCAAACTCTGGGGAATACACCTCAGCCCATGGCCTATCTCTCAAGGAAGCTGGATCACACGACAAAGGGATGGCTGCCGTGCCTCTGTGCAGTAGCAGCTGCCTGTGACATCTTACAGGAAGCTGGGAAGTTTACCTTGGGACAGCTCACTACAGTGTTGGTACCACGCCACGCTCTGACTCTGTTAAAACAGAGAGAAGGGTGTTGTCTAACAGCAGGGCATATGGGGAAATACCAGGCCATTCTGTTGGACGATCCAAATGTCACCTTGCAGACCACCACACTCCTGAACCCGGAGACCCTCCTCCCAGATATGAAGGGGGTACTCAGTCCTTCAGAATGAATGCTTGGAAATTATTGACCAGGTTTATTCTAAAAGGCCAGATCTGCTGGACCAGCCGCTGGTGGCACCAGACTGGGAGCTGTATACAGATGGGAGCAGCTACACGGACAATGGCCAGTGACCAGCTCGGTATGCAGTAGTCACCAAAGACAAGGTAATAGAAGCTAAGCGCTTGCACCAGGAACCTCAGCACAAAAGGCTGAACTAATAGCCCTCACCTAAGCCTTAATACTGTCCCAAGGAAAGAAAGTTAACATATATACACACTCCAAATATGCCTTCGTGGTAATCCATGCCCATGGAGCAGTTTGGAGGGAGGGAGGACTCTTAACCTCGGGGAACAAGGATGTCAAACATGTGGAGGAGATTTTACAGTTGCTAGAGGCAGTGAATGTACCGGATGAGGTCACCATATGCACTACCCGGGACACAAAAGGGATGGTTCCCAAACACGTCAGGGAAACCAAATGGCTGATACAGCAGCAAGATAGGCAGCCAGGAAGCTGCCACACCTACGGGCTCTGGTCCCCCACCCAGACTTGTCAGAGTTTAAACCTCATTACATAGAACAGGATGAGGAAGAGGCCCATGAATGGGGATTCATTAACACTGATCCCAACTCTGTGTGGAAGGTCGATGGCCATGGTATGATTTGACTCCCTGATGCTCTAGTATATCCAATCCTCAAATATCTGCATGAAGGGATACACTATGGAAGGGAAGCTTTAATGGGCTTCATTAGGCCACATTTAAAAGGTCCTTACTTGCAAAAGACTGTCTGGAGAATCAGCCAAGCCTGTCAGATATGTATCAAGAGCAATCCTAAGACAGAATGTGTCCCCACAGAGAAGGGAGTACAATATAAAGGGCTGTGTCCTTTCGAGGACTGTCAAGTGGACTTCACACAAATGCTTAAAACTAATGGGAATTTCACATTTTTGTTGATCTTTTGGATACTTTCTCTCGATGGATAGAGGCATACCTTACTAGGACTGAAAAGGCAACTGAACTGGTGAAACTGTTACTTAAAGAAATAGTTCCAAGGTTTGATCTCCCTCAAAGAATTCAAAGTGACAACAGACTGTCGTTCACTTCGGAGATCTCCCAGAAGGCTGGACAGGCACCGCAGGTACCATGGAAAGTGTGTGCATCTCAGAGGCCTCAGTCCATGGGGAAGACTGAGAAAATGAATCACACAATGAAGAAGACCCTGACAAAAATATGCCAGGAAACACATTTAAAATAGGACCAGGCACTCTCCATCACTTTGCTCCAAGTTAGGGTGGCTCCAAATTAGGGTGGCACCCAGAAGTGGGCTCAAATTGAGCCTTTTTGAAATAGTTTATAGGAAACCCCTCCAAATCTCTGCTTTAGGAACACACCCTCTAGATTTGAAGCACAAGGCAAGAATTAAGCAATATGTACAGTGTTTAGGGCAAACACTAACCATTTCATGTAAGTTTGCTCATTGCAGGTCTGTCTACCCATCTGATAAGCCCCTGCACCCATTCTGGCCAGGGTACCCAGTCTTACTGAAGACCTGGAAGACTCAAAGCCCTGCACAGCTGCTGTCTGAACAATGGACTGATCCCTATGACGTCCTACTGACAATGCACTCTTCCCTGAAACTGATGGGTATTAAGCCCTGGATTCACTGCACTTGGGTAAAATGGGTACCACCTAAGAGAGACGTCGACCCTGCTGCTATGGTAGATGCTGAAAGGGGAAGCTGGACCTGCGCTCCAGAAGAAGGTTTGACATTCCTCTTTTGGGGAAGGACAGTGAACCTCGACACAAAGTGACAGTGTTCCTATTACTTTACGCATGTGTTTGTAAAGTAGGGATATTTTTAGCTGTCAGGTACTGAGTTTGAGTATAGTCCTTCCCAGTGTGGAAAAGAACAGGGATTAGAAGTGAATTATGGTTAAATCTGAATGGGTAAAAGTATGAATAAAGGTTAGGAAAGTTTCAAACCTGGAGAAAAGGAAACCTCAATTACTTGTTTTTCTGATTTTACGGGAATGTGATTTGTATTTTGCTCTGTTTCTGATCAGAAATCCTCTGTATCTGTTCAACCAGTAAGACCTAGGAAAGGTTGCCTGTACCCGGTTGGGGAGAATGCCTTTGCCACCTGGGACCCGGGAAGGGTCACTGAGGGCTGATAAATATTCCAATCTGAGGCAAAAGATCATGTCTCCGCCAAGAAACCAGGTCTGAAAGGGCATGTCCGCCAGGAGGCCAGTGAACACACTGGTGCCAGGGAATGCCCCTATCTGCATATTGTTCTTTTGGAACTCAGTCTGTGTTTTGAATTTTGCACTGTTTCTGCTCTGAAAAACAATTGAGTTTTCCCAAGGCACGTTAAAACTTCACACTATGCAGGAAAATGAACAGGGAAAATATAAGACGTGGAAATGCAATCTTAGTGGGTATCAGAAGGATGAGGATTTTCCTTCACGCTTTATATTTTTCTCCCCACCTGATCTCTCTGGAATTTGGCATTCTGAAGGAGCCAGTGATGACGTAAGGTTTCTTTGCATAGAACCAGTAAGACCAGTCATTAACCAAGACTTTGACTGGAATGTCATGCCTGAAGGAGGCCTGTGGCTCTAGATGTCACCAGAAAGCCCTGAGGAACTGGGATTGACATGCAAAACTAGTGAAAGCCCACGAGAAAAACCCTGGTGCCTTGGTTGGTTCTGTGCCTGGTGCGGTCTTTCCAGGGAAGGAACAAAGTTTGCTTTCCTGAAAGATGGCTAAAAAGGATCCTGTAGGCACAATGGAAGCTTCAAGGACTTGTGTGAAACAAATGGTACAGGCCAAACCAGATGGTAGATGTGTGGCTCAGCTTCCATGCCCTGAAGGGCAGACTAAATGGTCATTCTAAAGGTTTCCTGCGTGAATTCCAGCAAAGCAGACTTAGAGAGCATGTGTGATCCATGGCTGCCCTTGGTGTGTTTATGCAAATGAACAGGCAAAATTAAAACTGATCAGTGTAGTCCCTTTAATGACAATGAGGGTGATCTTAAGGAGAAAAATCGTGGTTCAAGGAAAATCACGATGCTCAGTGTTGGACATGGGACTAGTGCAGCTAACTGTCGTGAAAGTTTGTTTTCATTTGGAAATTGAAACGGGGTTTGTGACATCATCAAAGATGCTCAATAAACAGGCACGAAGGATCTGTCGAATTGCCACTGTTAAATGTCATACCAGTAAAGGCCTTGCAACTGGTTGTCTTCCCAAAAGGCAATCTCACAAACTCAGAAACTGGTTTGTGGGTTGCTGTGTGAAATAACATGTGTGTTCTTCCTTCTGTTTTCATAGGGCGTATACCTATGACCTCACTACTTAAGTGATTGGTCGCTTAAGGAGCCCATCTTCATCACGGCCCCTGAGACTCAATATTTTGGCTGGACTAAGTGGCTCTTTTGGTGAAGTTTGGGACCTTCTACAGGCTTCACTTTAAAATTGATTTTCCTTTTCTGCCCTAATGGCTCAGACAGAAAGGGCCCAGAAATCTGAAAAGGGGACAATTCTAAAATACTCCCTTCAGCCCGAGCTAAGTGCAGTGGGGAAAAAGGACTTTGGACAGGTTAGCATACCTTGCACACCTTCCTCCAGATAAGGCCTTTCTTTTCCTAATGTGGGACATTGAAGAATCGGCCCCTGCCTTTGTCATTTAGTGGTTATGGTTTACTTGTGCCTCCTAACCCTCTAGCCAAATCTACCACCTCCAGAAAACAACAAGGATGCCAACTGTCCAGCAACGCCAGCCTTCGGGCATGGAGCCTGCCACTCCCTGAGAAGAGCCAACTGACCTAGACTCTGCAAGGTCCTTCCCCTCATGGCAAGGCCACGCTCTATGCCACACGCCCCACTCTTTTAAGGGACCCTGGACCCAAGGGTAGGAAGGATGGCGACCATGTCTAGCCGGAAGTAGCTCCAAGAAGATGAGACCTTTGCCCATTGTCCTTATAAACATGTAAGAGCTCTAAACCTAAAAAGGGGGGACCATAACAAGTGTGGAACGAGTCCAGAACTTGGGGTGTCTGGGAATATAAGATATCCCCATAGATCTGGCTGGGGGATGGGAGACAGGGCCATTGAGAGTTAGTTTGTATATCAATAACAGCAGGCTAGCTTCACAGTAATGCTGAAAAGTTTGCCTGGGCCAGGGAGGTGGGTGTAACTTTGACCTGAGATGAAGCTGGGAGGCAGCTCCTTGGGAGAGCAAGCCTGGAAATTGTTTGTTCCACCCACGGGGCCACGCCCACCTGGACTGAGAAGGTAGTTGGGGAGGAGGCTTTACCAGGCCTGCGTGAAAAAGCAAGGAACTCATGGGAGATGCCAGAAATACTGGGATACTCCAAGACTCAGGGAGGGCATTGAAACTAGGTGTGCATAATGTAGCAATTCACTAGAGCTGAAGGACACTGAGATGGCGCTGGTGGTGCTGGAAATCGCGGGAGCCTAGCTCAACTCTCTGAGAGATGGTACCTCTGACTGGCCTGGCTTGGCAAGGGGAGGCAGTGCTATGTGTGTTTATGGGTGTTCGGGGAATTTGGGACTTAGAATGATGGCAAAATTCTGTTTTTAAGTCTATATAACTTTTAATAAATATTCTCTTTCCTTTTCACCTAACTCTGGGATTGGGAGTTGTGTTTTCTGCCACAAGAAACAGAACCCCAAATCTGTTCCAGAAGCACGTAGCCTGATGTTCTGATACAGTTTGTTAGGCAGAGATTCACTAGAGCCAAGTAACCTTATAGAAAATCTACTTTCTCAAGGCTGTAGACAGGAGGCACTGGATAAGTATTACAGTGGAACAATGCCGAGTGCCTAATTTTAAATTCTAGAGTGAAAGTTCAGCGTCTCAGTAGGACTGTCTTGTTTGTGTGATTTGGTGTCAAATCAACTGTTAACAAAGTTTCTTCTAACTTGTCAAAACCTATTGACATTGTGGCACAAAATGTGTGCTCCTGGTTTTTCTAAAAATTGCCCAATTTGTAAGTAGCTCTGAGAAGCACATTTCATTAAGAGGAATCTCTTGAGAGCCCCTAGGCCATGTCTTCCAATAAACACTATAAAAGATGTGAAGTAAATCAGAGTGAAAGCCCTTCATCATAAGAACAATTACAAGTAACATAGCAAGTACAGAGTGATGTATTCATCTATAAACAGATGAATGGATACACAAAATGTGGCATGTACCTATAATGGAAGGTTATTCATCCTTAAAAAAGAATGAATCAGTCTTGAGAGCATTGTGCAAAGTAAAATAAGCCGGCAGCAAAAGGACACATATTGTGTGATTTCACTTGTATGAAGTACCTGCAGTAGTCAGGTTCGTAGAGACCGAAAGTGGAATGGTGGTTGCCAGAGGCTGGGAAGAGAAGAGAATGGGGAGTTATTTACTGGGTAGAGTTTCTGTTTCAAAAGATGAAAAAGTTCTCAAGATAGTTAGTGCTGATGGTTGCACAAAATTATAGATACATTTAATGCCACTGAAGTGGACACTTAAAAATAGTTAAAATAGCAAAATTTATGTTCATTTTACCACAATTAAAAATTAAAAAGCACTGTATGCCAAAATGAATACTTAACAGGGCATTTTGCCCGGATCCCCTCCACGTCCAACAACACACACGCTCACCTCACCCTGCCTCAGGTTTGTGGGCTTTGTGACCATCATTCTTTTTTCCTGTGAAAAAAGTCATAAAATAGCTCCATCACTCCAGACTGTGTTGTTTTCTTCAATAGGCAGATTATTTATACACTTTAAGAAAGCGTTGTCCAACAGCAATGTGACAAAAACCACAACTGTATTTTAAAATTCTTTAGAAGTCACATTAAAAGGGAAAAAGAAACAGGTAAAATTATTTTAATGTCACATCTTATTTAATCCAATAAATCCAAAGTGTTATCACTTTAGTGTGTAATCAATATAGAAAGTTACTAGTGAGATATTTCACTATATCTTATCGTGTCTTTGAAATCTGATGTTTATTAGAGTTATCTGACATCTCATTTTAAACTAGGCATCTGGCTAGTGGGTACTGTACTACATAGCACAGCTTTAAGGGCTCAAACAAAAATAAGATTGTTCAAGGAGAACATGTTTTAAAGAATTTGACATTTAATTTTTCTATGATGCAATATAAGGGTTATCCTGGGAATTCGTATCTCATTTATTTTGTGATTTTAAATTAGAATTAGAAATGGTATGTGTTGATGGTATGTCAGTTTAATTAGCAGTGTCTTTTTTTTTTCCTAGTGTGCATAATATAATGGCATATCTTATAATTACTGACATTCTGGATCTTAAGAACTGTAAATCTTGACCCTCAGAGTCTCTGGTTCTTCCTCCATAAAATGGGGGCAGTAAAAAAGACCTTTGATAGGGGATTGTTGTGAGGATTAGGTAACATAACGTGTGCAATGGACATCTTGTGGGAGGGCAACATTCTGCCTCCTACATCTCAAAGGGTAAATTGCTCTTTTACCCTGATCTCTATACTCCCTCTGTAGCACAGAAAGTACCCACTGTGCTACGAGACGTGAGGTAGGTAGAGGCAAATGCAGACCCAACTGGAAGATGTCAAAACAGCTAAAACATGCAGAAATAGTAATCGGGATTGGTGGCTTCATATTGAGGTGAACTTTATCTTCCTATATATTTTCCCAATTCTTACTTATTTTCCCAATTCGAAAGTAGTTCTCCCCATCTCTGTGTTATTCTTCCGTAGAGAGCCCGGAAGTTACTCTCAATGCTTTGAGAGCACTGGTTCTCAACCTTGGCTGTATATTGTAACCACCTAAGGATGGGAGGTGAAAGGGGCTTTTCGAAAATACCAGTGCCCTTAAATAAAATCAAAATGCCTGGGGTTGGGGCCCAGGCACCAATATTTTTAAATATTCCCAGGTGATTCTAATGGATTACTAAAGTTGAGAGTCTCTGGTATAAAGGAAGTAACTGGATTCCTTTTTCACAGACCTGCAAAACGTCCTTTTCCTTTTTATTTTCTTCACTAAATAATATTTCACTTTGGTCTGAGTATCTCTGGGAAGCAGTGGCCTTGAATGTTTCCAAATTTAGAACCAAACTAGGAGGGTGTCAGAGGAGGTCACTGAGAGGACGTGGGTACTGACCTACCTGCAAACTGGGCCCGGGCAGTCAGGGGCTCCCTACCCTCCTGCTGTCCTTGGATTGTGTGCTCTTCCTGCTGCTCCCACACTGGAAGCTGCCCCAAGGATACAGCTTTGAGAGAGTAAGGTGCTCTTGAGACCACCTGGGTAGTGTATGCACTGAACCCACTGAAGGCCTCCATACAAACATTAAAGATTCTGGCGGACAGTTATGGAGATCCACTTGCCTTGGAACCACCCAAAACAAGCCTGACATGTAAGTTCCCTTGCATACTAAACCTGCCACCTGCCAGTCTGGAGTGGCCTTTTTCTCTGGCCTCTTCCCTGCCGCTTGTATGTGGGAGCCAGTTTGTGAACCGATGGAGATCCCTTGGGGTCATTTGGTACATTCTCTACCTCCAATTCTGTCAATATCTAACCCATTGGAGACAAAAGTTAACAGAGCCCATTTTGAACTTTTTCTTGCATAAATAAATAATTAATCATGTCTCTTGAACAACTACTAATCAGGTAAGCTGCTCTTGAGGTTCTGCTGGGAGAATTTTCTTTAACTATTTAAAGATTGGGGTAGCTCTAGCCTCTCCCCGGGCACTCTCTTTAAAAACCTGTGGAAGTATTTGGATCACCATCCCTTACCTTCCCATCCCCTGTTATCTTCCTGTGTCTCTGTCACTGCTTATATCAAATGACGCCTCCCCATTAGCTCCTTCCTGTTCTAGATGTAATCTTTTCTCTTTGAGCCTCCTTGGCACACTGTATCCTCTTAATGGTACTTCCTCGCTCTTTGCATTACAGTGACTTCATACTTTCTTTTTTCCTTGCTAATAAATAAACTCTTTCAAGGTAGGAATTACATAATAGAGGTAGGAATCACACAATCTTCTTTGTGCCTATTTTTCCTAATACAGTGCGGTAGAGAGGAGGGACATAAAAATTTGTTGAATTACCATTTTCTCTTGTAAGATTGGTCAATGGCGATCTTCCCAGTAGGACAAAACCTTGGGAAGAGGACAGGTGTCCAGCAGCATAGGAAGTCTCTGGTGCACTAGGCCCCAGGCCATGTGGGCTCAGCAATGTTCTAGACCAGAGGTGCTCAGACCATGCCTGGAGAGGCAGGCGGATCTTTCAGCACCTAATCTCAGACGCACCTCTTATTTCCAGACTGCAGTGCTAACTGTGGAATATCAGGTTTAAACTGTCACGTGGTTTTGTTTAAAGTTGTCTGTAACTATAGTTCCAGGTTACACCGGCCTGGAAGGTAGGGGCCTCCTAACCACCTACATTTGTTGCAGGAAAATTCTAGCCAAAAGCAGGATCCATCGCCAGGGAATCCATTCCCTTTCCTGCCAGACCCACTGGGACTTTTCCCATCTGCCAGGCTTCCCTAGCTCTCACCCCTACCCCCACCCCGTGTCACCACCCCTGCATTGTAATTCTCCTAAGAGCTGCTGAAAGCCACTGCCATCGCTCCTGCCACTCTTCTGTGAGGCTCCGAAATCCAGGACCTGAAAAGCCTCAGGTCAGATCCAGCTTTCACCAACCTTCTAAGAAACCTCTCAGAAGAAAAATAAATCCCAACTCCAAGCTGGGGGTCAGGCTGGCAAGCAGCAGACAACCCCACACTAGGGTAGCTCTGCTGGCTGAGACCCACGAGGACAGCAGCCGAGAAGCCTTCCACCTGCCGAAGCAAGTCGAGGAAGCAGCGCCTATCTGTGGTCCATGCCACAGAGCTGGTAGCTCTTGAACTCAGGGGCCATAGAGCCCACCAGGATGCAAGCGCATTGAGCTAACAACCCCCAGAGGGAACAACTGATGTTGTCCTTTCAAGCTGGCACTTGCATACAGTAGGTGATGACCGCGGCATAAACGCAAGAATTTCAAAGGAGCTGATGAAATCCTAACTGGTGAGGCTCTATGGAGTGTGGGAGAAAGCCCGGCCATGACCATTTCTACTGGCCTTTGCAAGTGATCAAACTGCAGGGGACCATGCCCCCCTGGAATGAGTTGAATTCCCTCCAAGTCCAATGTTATACTGAAAGCTGGAACACGAAAGTGGCATGGCTACGTGTGAGAACTGAAGCTTTTACATGGGCTCCCCAAGGGCCATCGTGGGCAAAGCTGCTCTCGATAGAGTCGCCATTCCAATGATTACTTCAGTTCCCCCGTTAACACCTTCTCCCGCCTGCAGTGACAACAGCCTTAACAGACACTCAGGCTTTCCCTATAAAACCCAGGCCTCCCTTGTAATGCCTTAATAAAGCATTTATCCAAGGCATTTTTAATTTTAATGGGAATCATTAAACTGAAGTATAATTAAGCTCCAAAGTAAAATTTAAGCCAGCAAATGGAAATGATATTGGATCTCTATAGCAACTTTAAATGACTTACAGAGGAGAGAGGAAAATAGGTAATGGATAAGCAACTGATTACAATTACTGATTCAATAGTTCTACTAGGTAGCAGACGGATATTGGACTTGAAGATGACTTTAGGAGTCTTTATTATGTCTGAAAACGAAAGGCAAGTGTCCTGGAGGAATCTAGAGGTGGCCGGTGAGCCCCAGCTTTGCCATTTACTAGCTGGGCAACCTCAGGCAGTTCTCTAAACTATGAAATGGGACCATATGGAGTATCTAATACTGTGTCTGCAATATAGCAAGTGATCAATAAGTGGCTATTGATAGTTCTGAGCCCCCATCAAGTCAACATTGATGCTTCAAAGAAAATGTATAGTTACCAGTAACCTTGATGAGTTCTGGAATCTGCTACAAAATTGAGAGTCTTTGAGAACATGATTTATTGCTTATTTCTTGACCTGTTCTCCCTCCATGCTCCTCTGCACCCCTGTGCATTCATTGTGCAGTGCTAGGCACATAGTAGGAACTCAATAAATGTTTGTGGAACTAAGCTTTTTAACCAAGCTTCTTAATTCATCCTTAAGAAACGCTATTTGTCAAGAAGATAAGAATCATTAGAGTATCACCCACTAAAACTCCTGACAAGAAGTGATGGAAGCACTTCCAGGCTTCCAGAGGGACCCTCCGGAAAAGAGGAGAAGGCAAGGAAGGGCTCAGATCGACGGGAGCCCTGGGCCTAACAGGCTCGGAGAAGGTCGGGAAGAAGGTTGTTTCTTACTCACATAAGGGCCTGAATGGACTAGCCCATAGAATCAAAGAATGTCAGAATGGTCCATCCCCGAAAGCACCCAGAAACCAACCTCAGGCCCAGAGAAAGTGTGTAGCTAATAGAAACTCGGATAACAATAAGGCTGGAACGAGCATCTAAGGTTTGACTCCTTATTCAGTACCTTTTCCAAGACAGCACTGAGGTTTTCAAAAGGTTGTAATAAAGTACATTTTTAAAAAGGCCTTTCAGTGCTGTGTTGGGAACGGCAGAGCTGAAAGGGATAGAGTACTCCTTAGGATACGGGGTGTAGTGTTAATAGATAAGAGTCCTATTTCACATCAGCCTTCTCTATGAAGGAAATTGATCTTTACCGTGATAAAAAGGGTAGTCCAAAATAGTGAGCAGGTAATCAAGTGTTCAGAAAGGTGAGAGGATATAAGGAGAGCACCTAATCCATGTAATTGAATTCAAGTCCCCAGACCCAAAGAAATTCCATTTCAGAATACACTGAAAGGACTTGCAGCTGTTGTAACCTGCTCCTGGGGGGAGAGTATTGTTAGCCACTTTACTTTTAATTTTTTTTTTTTTAACATACAAATTTTATTGTGTTTACTACTTTCTTTTTTTATTAAATTTATTTGGGGGGTGGGCATTGGTAAACAGCATCACATAGATTTCAGGTGTACATTTCTGTGATTCTGTACAAGATCTGTTTATCGCACTACGTGCTTTTAGCTGCTTTAAAGGAAGCATTAACTAGCTGCCCGAGGTCAGCGATTATCTCAAGGCCAAAGAAGGTTTCACACCCAACCTCCTCTGCATGCAGAGTTCAGCAATTTCTACTGTAGCAGGTATCTCTGGTCATTAAATGGGCTAGTTAATTACTTCATAGAATCACAATTTTCAGTGACGATGAAACAAGCAACCGAACCAACTGAATAAAATTTAACAGAGCAAGTGGAAGCTCCTTCATTTCGTATTGTTTTTCATCCTGTACAAATACAAAGCTGAGGAGGTGTAGAGTAAGAATAACTCATGTTCAACAGGGCTATGGATCTTGGTTGACACCCAGCTCATATCTTTGTATGATACAGCTTCCAAAATGACTAATGAAATCTTAGGAAGCATTAATAGAGCCATAGTGTTCAGAATAAAAGGACAGTAGTCCTACTGTACTTTGCCAGTCGGATCTTATCTGTAGCATTCTGTTCAGCTCAGTGTGTGTGGAGGGAAGGGTGAATTAGATAGTACGAGATCTAGAAGCCATGTCATGTGACAGCTTAAAGGACTTGGGACTGCTTATTTGGAGAACAGAAGGCTGTTCGATTTTAGAGACTAAAATATGAAGGAGACAGTCATTTTTCTGTGTGGCTAAATAAGGCAGAACTAAGATTAACTACTAGATGAGGCAAACTTTAATATGAAAGGAAACTCATGTTGGTTGGATACCCACCGTGTGCCCTTTGTTGTACCAGGCGCTTTACAATCTTTCAGACACTGATGGATATTTGGGGGATGGCAAGCTCCCCGTTGCTGGAAGTCAAATGTCCAGCTAAGCACTGCTCTTTTAAAGCAATGATCACCCCTCTTCTGCTTCCTAGGCTTGGAAATGTTATCCAGGCTCTCTTAGAGCCAGACCTCTACTTGGAAACAGGTTTTCTGCGTGGTGGGAAAGGCCACTGTGCTTCTGCAAGGTGGGTTCAAGGGTTCAAATCCTCACTGGATCACGGACTGCCAGTGGGGGGCTACCTAGTCCCCATTTTCCCAAACATATAATTTTTCCCCGTATTGTTGAGGTGGGCCCATGTTTGTCTAGGATATGTCTGTAGAAAGTACTGGGAGGTTAAGGAGAGCCCAAGAATTCCATGAGCTTATGAGGGATTGTGTGACCAGAGGTGGGAAGGGTTCAGGAAACAATACTCTGTGTGTACATTTCTTGGTCAGTGCCATTTTCTTCCCACAAAGCTGTAGTCCTAGACACACCCAAATGCGGAACCGTCAGTCTAAGGCATGCTTCTGGCTGATGAGCTGTGCATCAGCCACAGTTCTGGCCGGAACCAGAATTCAGCTTGGAAGCTTCCAGTGAAGAGAGTTCAGTGAAGGGACCATTACAGAGATGTGAGCAGGGAATTAGCCGAGGAACCTCAGACATACCAGGCACCCTCCAGCCTCGAGGCCATGTACTCGCTCTCTCCCTATTGGCCACGCTGCCCCCTTGGTATCCACATGGCTCTTTCATCTTATTCGGGTCTTGGTTACCATGCCACCATCGCAAGTGAGCTTTGCAAGGGCTGCTCCTCAGTATTCCCTGCCCCTCACCCCCAACTTAACCTTTTATATCTCATAATATCATCTGATATTTCTATATTTTATTTATTTGCTTAGTATCTGCCTCTACCCACTTGAATGTAGGCAGATTTTTTTTCTGGTTTGCTGTAATCCCAGAGCCTAGAACACTGCCTGATCTGAGAAAGAGGCTCAGTAAATACGTGTTGAATGAATGAATACTGAGGGGACTTGTTAGAGCTCATAAAGAGAATCGTCCAGCAGTGACAAGTGATCCATCTTCCTTTTCCCAACTTGCTGATCACACTCTTGTCTTTTTGGGTGAAGCCTGCTTAAATGCAAAGAACTTTCCTTTGGCCACAAGAGGGTGGTGCTGATCAGTTTTTCACTTTTTAAGATCCTTTTTCTAAGACAATTCAACCTCTTCCCCCCAGCACCCCCTCTACTACCCCGCAAAAAAGGCCATGGGATAAGGTCATGTCTACAGCCAAAGGAAATGTGAACTATGTCTTTTTTTACCCCAACATTTGTATCCAAGTGAAATTCAGTTAAAACCTGTATTGAGAACTGTTTTGGAAAGAGAAAAGGTCATCAGGAGGCAAGTACCTGGGGAATGCATAGGAGGAAGGAACTGCCAAGGAAAGGAGCCTTCACTGGTCAGCTTCAGTAACCTACAGAAACTGCCGCCCAGCCACATGACCTCATGTTTTGTGCCATATCCCTTTACCTCCCTTCCCTTTCCACTGCCAATGCCCAGGTGGCTATACCAGCAAAAGACTGAGTTCTCACAACATGGGGTCTAGGCACATGGTTCCAACTGTCACCCTCCACATGCCAGAGAAAAGAAATACAAGTCTCCAAGGAATCATCCTTAAGTCCCTACTTTGTGTAGACACTGCTAGAAACCACATGAGATGAAGCAGAGTAAAGGAATCAATCATAAACCCTATGGTCAAGACACACAGTGATGACACTACTAGGTAGCGATGGGCAGGGCACGGAGGGAAGCCCGAAGGAGGTGCAGGAACATTCAGAAGAGGGCAAGTGAGGCTGTCCCAGGTCAGGAGAGATCAGAGGAGGCATTATGGGAGAGATGGCTTTTGAGTTAAGATTTAAATTATAGGTACACGCAAACTGTGTTTGGCCTTGTCTAAAGTATTTTCTGATTTTACACACTGCTTTTGATATGGCACTTAAATTTTAGGGTTATTTTCTTCTCAGTTGAAGAGTAATAATCTGTGTACATAAAAAGGTCAGCTTTAGGGATCATCCTACTCCCCTAAGACATAGCATTATATAAAAATAAAAGTTTTAGGGATATAAGCAAGCCTCATATCTGCCTAGTAGCTCCTCAACTGAATGTCCTTTGTGCCCACCTCAGAATGAGCAGAGAATCTGACAAATGAAGACTTTTTTTCCTACTTTTTTTTTTTTTAATGAAGCAGAGAATGGAAGTCCCTGGGGAGACATTCTTATCTCACTGTAAGTGCAGATTTTTCAACATCACAGGGCGGATGGAGATTGTGAGTGCCTAGTGAGGCCCCAGGACTCACAGACCAAATTCACAGACCAACACATGAACTCTGGTCAATCACATTCTTGTCTGAAAGGGTGACACTCCAGAGGGAAAGTAAGGGATGAGGGTGAAATGCAGAGGTCACATGTCAGAGCCGCAGCTCTGAGCCCAGGCTCCCACTCCTTCCTGGCCCATCACCCACACGGAACAAAGCCACAGCGCCATCTCCACTGGGGTGTGGTGTGAAGCCCCCCCACCCCACGTGACTCCTGATTAGTATGGTAGAACTTCTTCCACCTCCAGACCGAGGATGGGAAATAAGATGTCCCTCAGCCTCTTCAAGGTGTCCCTGCCCATTACCATGGGAAGAACATCCACAAGAAGATCTGGGTTTATGTACTTACTACAGCCTACTGAAGACCATGACCATGAAGGCCAGACACCAGAAATGCCTGCAAAGAGATGTTCATCATGGCACAGGAGGAAGAAACAGTGCAGTACACTAGTAGTAGGAGGTGAGCCTCATACTCATAAATGACTGCGGAATTACTTTCTTCAGGCAAAATTGATGAGAAAGCTGGAATGGAGACACAAGGGGTGAGAGCAGGGAATAGGTGATGACAGAAGAAAGATCAATGTAGTGTTTAGGAACTGAATACAGCCCTCCTGACATTTAAGCCTTCCAACCCAATAGATGCCCACACAGAAAATTTAGAGGTGCAGAAGAGAAGACCTCTCAGGTACTATACATATGGGGCAGGCCTTTTGGGGTTGTCAGACATTCAGAACTCTCGTACTTGTGAGTGCTATATCCAGCGTCCCTCATTAGGTCTCCTATAGCAAGAAGTTCTAGAATTTGAAATAAGACCAGACATCTCTGATGTTAACACCCAGGTAAAATGATTAGGATTGTTTTTTCCTAAACATCAAGTGCCAAAAGAGACCAACTCAGACATTAAAAGGTATGTGTCTGTTTACCTGTGTGCACTCAAGAAAATTCCTCCCTGAAAACTGATCTTTTCAGTCTTCAGCCATCTTGAAATGTCATAAATTGAAGTGCCACATGAAGCATTTCAGAGCTAGTCTCCTTGTTTCAAACATAAATTTAAAAAAAACAAACCCACAGGCAGTTTAAGTGATTTTTTTTTTTTTTACTAAAATGTTATAGCATTCAATGAAAGAACTCTGAAAATTAATGCACTCTGAACTCTCTTCCCGGCAAAGAGTATAGCAGACATTATCGGGTTCAGCATCCAAACAATAATAGAAAGGGGCCACCCCCAGCACCGTAAGCACGGAGCTTCTCAGCCACAGCCACTTTCCCCAACCACCAAGTCCTATATAACTCCGGGTTGAAAACAGAAGGAAGGAAGGGTTGGGAGAAATCTGTCGCTGTCTAATGTTTTCTGGTTGATGGATGTGTTTATCCTTGTTCCTTATGCCCTTTCCAAGTCACTTGTGGAAACCTTCTACAGAGTCGATGTGACCTCAAGTAGGAAAAAGAAGCAGATTCTACCACTTACCTGTACCAAAAGATTCTCTTCTGTTTAATAATGGTCTCCTGTGGGAAGCAATAAAAGCCACCAACATGCCTGTCCATGTGCTTACAGAGAGGCAGGAGAGCCAGGTGCCCAAGAGCTTAGACCCCTGAGTCAGCCTGGGTTTGAAGCCAGTCTTGGCTGCTTTATGGCTGCCATGGTGTAGAGCTTGGTACCAAAGCTCATCATTTCCTAACTCTAGAGTTATTAAAAAAGAAGAATGCCGTCAGGGGAGGAAGGGATAAAGGAAAACTCCAGTTTGGGAAAGGAGGACATACCTTGTTGTTTTGAATGGCTTCTACCAGAGCTGACCCAGGTTTCACTACTTGGGAGGCGTTATTCTGGCTTTGAATCTCGTGCAAAAGATCAGATCTAAGAATTATGTAACATAACCTGAGGGGCGGATGAAAGGTGCTTTTCTAAGTCATGTAATATCTAGGATTTATTTCCTAGGTTTTTGATAACATTCACAATGCTCACTATTCAAAATTCATAATGGCTTGGCATACTAAGAACCAGGAAAGTGTGTTCCATTCTTTAGAGAAAAGACAATCAGCGTGAAGAGTAACCCTGACAGAACCCTGACGTTAAATTCAAACTGCAAGTCTGTCTCTCGGTGGCAGTTCAAATTGCAGTTCAGTTCTGGCATCCTTAGCTGGGCCGCTCAAAGACTGCCCTGAGCGTGCATGGTTAAGAGGTAAGCGTACGAACAGGGCAGAGTTTAGACACAAAACGTGCGACTCTCCATCTTTGGCTCTTTGCTTTTTATCCAGGGACTTTGTCCTGAAATCTGTCCTCCTGATATTTGGTTTAGAAAGATGACAGGTTTTCTCCTGGTGTTTCAGCTGCCCACCTGCCCCACATGAAGTTTAGCCTGCCCTTAGGCTGACAGTATAAAAACAGGGGAATCACTTCCTCAATTCCCTTCTTCCAAGTGTCAACCCCCCTCCGGAATCTGCCTGCTTTTATTCAGTCTCCAGTGCCTTCTGATTGTTCACCTATTTCTCTTGTTGTCCAGAGTTTTGAGCTGTTTTCTGCCAGGGGGTCAGATCTAGTAAAGCTTACTCAACGTTTTCACGGCAGACCTTATGCCTTTGCAATCATCAGGCAGGAGAAAAGGCAGAAGTACCATGGACTGCAGGCTCCGGCCAGGATGGAACAGCTTGTATCAGACTAGACCAGCTATAAAAACAACTATAAAAACTGGGCAAAATATGTAAAACAATGGTTTGAATGTGTTGAAGAGTGCAGTCAGAAGCTGAGAGGACACAAACCCTGAGCGAAATGAAGCGTTCTGAGTTGAACTCCTCATTCACCCAGGCGTTCCCCAAGGGTGTTTGCCAGTGGGTGGTGTGGGGGGGAGGGTCTGTAGAGCGAGATGTAGCAGTAACTGGCTGATGATACAGAGAGTGGAGTTGAAGATCATCGGGTGACTATGTGTTGAGGGGAAAAAATCCAAGAGAGGAGGGAATCATAGAGAACTGGGCTCAGATAGCTGCACGAACTTCCCTGTCAAGGCTGTCCATGAAGTAGCTCGGGGCTCCAAGAACGGCAGGGAACAGAGGGTTCCTAAGGAGCTGAGCAAAGATCGGAGTAGGCTGGGGTGTAAAAGTGAGGATGTAATTAAAACAAAGATTCAGAGTTCTAGGCCTGTTAAGTATGAAGGGGCACTGCTACATTCCCAATAGAAAAAAACACGATCCTTTCAATATGTACAGAAAAAGCATTAAATAAAATGTAAAGCCTGCTAATGATAAAAAAAAAAACAAACCCCCCTCAGCAAACTCAAATGGGAGGTTTCTTAATCTGTTAAAGGATGTCCATAAGAAACCCATACACCATACTTAATGGCAAAATATTCAGCTCTCTCCCCCTAGTAAGTAAAAAGCCAAGGATGCCCATAGTCACCCCTCTAGTCAATATTGTAGTAAAAATGTAAGCTAATTCAAGAAAAAAATTAGAAGTATAAATATTAAAAGGGAAGAAATACAACTGTCATTATTCAGAGATGGAAATCTAAAAGAACCTATAAACAAATCATTAGAATATGTGAATTTAGCAAGGTTAGTGGCTACAAGTTCAATATACGAGGCCTGTCCGGAAAAAGCCCAGCCACTGTTAATATAACGAGAATGGTTTGCACAACATCAGTGTAACCCGGCAGCCAGGAAGAGTGGGCTGGAATGCGAATGTGTGAACAGTGATGGCTTCACCATACTAGTCAGTGAGGGGGCGGTAGACACCATTCAGTGAGCATGTGTACTGTGTGGCCGTCACATTCAAAATGACTGAGTGAGTAGAGCAACAAATCTGCCTCAAATTTTGCCTTAAGCTTGAACATTTCTCCATGGAAAATATTTGGATGATTCAGAAGGCTTTTGGGGATGATGCGCTGAGTGCAGCACAGATAAAAGTGTGACATAAATGCTTCTAAGATGGCTGAGAATCTGTTGGGAGTGGTCCACATTCTGGAAGGCCTGCAACAAACAGAACTCCTGAGAATGTTGAATGTCTCTGGACTGCAATCAACAAAGATCAGCGACTGACAGGGCAAGAACTAGGAGTTGATCTGGGGATTCCAGAAATGACTGGCTTTTCCCAAAACTAAAATCATCTTTGAAAGGGAAGGGATTTCAACTGCCAATGAGATTCAGGAAAATACAATGGGGGAGCTGAGGACGGTTTCAACAGAGGACTTTGCAGAGTGTTTTGAACAGTGTAAGAGACTGTGAGGACTGTGTGAGGTCGGAAGGTGCCCACTTTCAAGGGGACTGAGGCATCATTGTCCTATGTACAATGTTTCTTATATCTTGTGTCTTCTTCAATAAATGTCCCTATTTGTCATTGTACATGGATGGATACTTTCTAGACAGACCTCATCGCACACATGCGTGTGTGTAGACCAATTATATTTTTATGTATTAATTTCTAATCAATTAGAAATTAAAATAACAAACATGTCATTTATAATAGCATCAAAAATATCAAAAACCTAGGAATAAATCTCTTGAAAGATGTATAATAATACTACATAGACAACTATAAAACATGTGAAAAATTTTAAAAGAACAAAATACATGGAGGAAAAAAATGTGTTTATGGCTTGGGAACTTAATTAGCCTTCAAATTTGCCAATAGATTTCATTAAGAGAATTAAAAAGAAGAGCCATAAAATAGACTGTAATACTTATATCTGAAAATGACATAAAAAAATAGGAATTCCTACAAATCAATCGGAAGACTGATAATCTCCCGAATATAGGCAAAAGATATACTACAAGAGAGGATATCCAAATTTCCAATAAACACTTGAAAATATTTACAGCATCATTAGTAATTAGTACTAGAATGCATTATTACAATCAAAATTAGATTTCACTACACTCTTGCCTGTGTGGCTAAAATTTTAAAAAGACTATAAATTCCAAGTAAAAGTGAGGATGTAATTAAAACATTTTTCATAAGAGGGGATATTGGTACAGCAACTTTGGAAAAGTGTTTGACTTCATTTAATAAAGCCAAAGATATACATATACTTTAGACCCAGCAATTCCACTTCTTGGTATACGCCCATGAGAAATGAGTCATATGTCCCTCAAAAGACACACACGAGAACATTTATAACAGCTTTATTTAAATATCCCCAAACTGGAAATAACCAAAATGTTCATCAACAGTAAAATGGATAAATTATGACATATTTCTACAACAAAATACTATACAGCCACCAAAAAGACAAAACACAGCTGCATATAGCAACATAAATAAATCTCAGTGAAAGATTCACTAAAGAGAGCATACTGAATCATACAAAGTTCAAGAACAGACAAAAGCAACAAAAATAATAGAAGTTAGAATAGTGGTTGCCTTTGTAAGGAGTATTGACTGAGAGGAAGGCACAGGGAGCCCCCCAGGGTACTCAGAATATTCTGTAGCTTGATCTGAGTGGCATTGATGTGTGGATATATATGTATAAAAATGTGCCAAGCTAAGTACTGAAGATTTATGCACTCTATGTGTATTATAAAATATAATACATTATGCAGTCTGAAAGTATAAATAAAAGGAATATGTGTCAAGTTCTGAGCCATATATATAAGTCTGTAGAGACAGAGTGTACAAACAGGACATCACTGGGCCCCGAGGCAATGTGGCAGAGCACCACACACTGGGAAAGGGGACAGCACAGATGTAGGGAGAAGCATTTCTGGGCTTCTTTTTATTGGAATTCTTCCTCTTGGAGCCTTGCCTGAGTCAATTTTCAAAACTAACACTCAACTGAAGACTCATGGAGAGAACATATGAAAGAGAGCTTTTGAACACTGACTGCGGAGAAAGGCAGTAGAGAAGCCTGAGTGCTGATGGTTTTTCAGGATAGAACATGGAGTGGGCGGAGCCTCGCTTGCTGGGGTCATTTACAGTGACACAAACTGATCTGAGAAGTACCCTGCTCTGCAAAGACCACCTGGGACCGTCACTCCAGTCCATCAGGGAGGTCATTTTCCCAAACTTACACTTATTTTTCAAGAAGCAGCACCTCCTTTTCTTTTTCCATCTGCTTCAGTGTTTCCTGGTATTTCTTCCCATGGAAATTAAAAAAAAAAAAGTTGTCATAATCAAGAATTTCCATATATTTTTATTACAGTATCATTGATGAAAGATTCTCATAAGGCTAATTCCTTGTATTACAAATGAAAAATGCCTGAGCGTGCACACAGAAGTAGGATGATGTTCTAATGAAAACTGAGGAGATGTTACTGACCAGATGAATATATGTGAAAAAAGGGAATTCTCTCTTGGAATCTTGCTTATAGTCAAATCCTGGCTCAGATGCTTACTAGCTGTGTTCTTGGAGCATATTTCCTAACTCCTTTAAACCTCAGTCTTCTCTTGACCACAACAACATCATCCCCGTAGAGTTATTGGACCAAATGATTGAGAAATGTGCTGTATCGTGAGTGCTTATAAATACCGTGTGTTCCAGCGCCTGGTACAAAGTCAGTCTTTAACATACGTCCGTGTTGTTGCTGTTGCTGTTCTATAAAAGGCATTTTCATTTCTCCCCGTGGCAAATTTCCACCCCAAGGGGGCCACAGCCTCGGAGAAGTTCTGCCTCTGTTCCGACTTTCCCCCAGAGGCAGTGTGTCTTTGTGTCGTGGGCCTCACCTTCACTGAGCTGATCCACGAATTGGTGGTCACTCTCTACCTAGAACGAAAATGAACAAATCTCGTGAGTTAAATCTGAACCAAGTTTGCCTGCTCCCTGAGACCGTAACTGATGCACTGGACACTTAGCTGGTTACCTAGCAACTTCTTACTTGAAGGGAAAACCACCACATCACAAAGTGGCGACCTCATCCTTCGCAGAGCAGGGTCTAACTCTAAACAAAGGAAATTGTTTGCCCGAGTTGTCATAATGCCTCTCAGGTGAAACATCAGATGTTTTAGGGCACTTAGGCTTGGAATTCAACAACAGTGTTTGAGGCAGAGGGTGTTTAAGAAATAGTAAGACCAGTACTTTTAATATACACTTTCTTTCCCTCCACCTGTACATGAATCAGAGTTCATTTTCCAGATGTTCTTGCTCCCCTCCCCGCCATGCCTCAAGCTGTTCTCTTTCTAAGACCTTCGGGTTCTCTCTCATTTATATCCTGGACAAACCCTCAGTGAAAGAGACACTGAGGTAGGCAGCCTCTGCGTTGACCAGTTCCTTCTCTTGCTTTGTACCAGGACTCTGTTGACTTTTGTAGTCTCACCAACGGGAGACAATGAGTGACAGCAGGAAGTCCAGAGCATTCTTTGGTGGAAAGCAAATGGATATGACCACCCTCTCTCCAGACCACCAAAGAGCAGGATAGTAAATGGCTATCATATATTGAGGACATACCATAACGATCTGAGGTAGACACTATGATAAGCCCTGTTTTACAGATGAGGAGACAAAGGCAGGGAGAAGTTAGGTGCGTAACTCGTTTGTAAGTCACACAGAGGTGGAGCTGACGTGTAGGCTCCATTGCCTGACGGCCGATCTGTGGGCCTGACGGTCCTCCCTCCTCCAGTCTGACTGACCCAGGCCCCAACCTGTCTGTCTCTCTTACGTTTCAAAGGGTGCACTCACATGCCGTCCCCATCACAGAGCCAAAAAGAAACCTTGTGCTTCGTTTTTCAGAGAAAAACAGGGCAGCAGGGCTCTGGCGTGGTGGGGTGAGCCAAATTGCCATATTTGCCACACAACTATGCAGAGCTTCCCATCAGTGTTTCTGCCCTCCATTGGGATCCAATTCATTCAGCCATTCAACAAATATTTATGGGGCATTTACTATATGCCAGGCATTGTTCTAGGCACTGAGGAAATGAGAGTGAAAACAGAAAAAATGTATGCCCAAATTGTGCTTACCTTCTAAGAGAAGAAAAAGATAACTTAAAAAAATAAAACCTCTTTGTCCTGTAAGCCATGGGTTGGAAAATCAGATAAGGTCTTTGACCCATCCCTGTATAATTGTGGAAAATCAGTCTTCTTTTCTTACTTGAGTATTTGTATTTATAGGCCATTTAGGTCAGAGGTCCCCCAGGCGCCGGGCCGAGGGCCGGTAGAGGTCCTCAGCTTGTCAGCAACTGGAGCAAAGCTCGCCTGAGGTCTGCCCCAGCTCCTGTCACTCCGCCTGCCCCCAGATCCACAGAGGGTAAGTAGAAGTGAAGCTCAGATGCCTCCAGTCCCCACCTCCCCCTGCCGTGTCTTCAACAAAACCAGCTCCCCAAGATGTTGGGGACCCCTGATGTAGATCATAAATTTGCCAACCAACAGTCATAGGTGCCAACTCAAAACTAACAGGAATCCCCACTGTGGGGTACAGTGAAGAAGGAAACCGTATTCAGTGCAAACAGCTCAACTGTGACTCAGCACAGCTGTGAAAATCGCACAGCTGTGACGCAGCCCTGGGGCCAGGACGCCCCACAGCTAGACAGTTCTGCTCTGTTCCTGCCAGTCTGCTTCTCTTTGCTTTGGCCTTCTCCATTTTGTACCAGTCTGCTCTGGCCTGCATGGATCTCCTCAAGTAAAACTTCTTCTGTGTTTTAGCTCAGCCGGGGAGGCACAGCCTCCAGCCTTTGGTGGAGAGGAAAAACGCACTCCTGGAGTTAGAGGGGGACTGGCTTACATGGACAGAAGTCCCTGTCCCTGTTCCCCGATTGGTCTGTCCTCGTGTGGAGGGAGTCAGGGCCGACACCAAGGACGAAGTGAAATGTTATCTGCCCTGCTGCAGGTGCTGAGACGATGTCTGCCCTGACTATTGCTGTAAATGTTTCTCTCCCACTTCTGTAAGCCCCTTTGTGCCAAATCTATACTACGACTCCCAATACCCTCGCCTGCTTAGCCCTGCATAAAAGGAAGGTGGGGCTATTGTTCTGGGCTCAGAATTTGGAGTTTGTTTCCTCTGGGCCGCTGCACGTAAATAAAGATCTTGCTCCTAACCCCTCAGTGTCTGGTCGCTGCATTTTTCCGTAACACTTTAAGGAAGGAGAGATGCATTACCCCTGAAAACGGTCATTGTGCCTTTAAGGGCCTACACATGAGGGCAGGGTCAGAAATAGGGAGGGAAACGGGATCTCACTGCCAAAACTAGCAAAGGGATGACGAGTAGAGAGCACCGAGTGGTCAGTTACGAGTCTCCAACGAGGAACAGTGTAATTCGAGGTCCGTTGTGCA
>PVJD01004713.1:0-130386 GCA_004026545.1 Mormoops blainvillei
CCTAGAAAGTTGGGACACTCTGTGTTGCAACAAGCATCCAAGCAATCGGGAAACACAGATCTCTGAGTCAGAGTTGGATGGAGTCTCAGTTCAGCTCCTCCTTCTACAGATGGCTCAGGCCAAATGCCCTGAGGTGGCTTACTTGAGATCACCCTGCCAATTATTGACATGGGTGGACCTGTCACTACCCAGGCTCTGCGCTCCCAGGCTAGTGTTTTCTACACATTTCATTCCTAATGAGAAGCGTGTCCTGCCACACCTCATAGGCTTCATCCAGCTTCCTGTGTCACCATTTATACTGCCTGTGGGTATCTGCCAGGGCTGCTCTCAGAACTGTCCTGGCAGAGGATTAATAATACGTAGAGACTAGCCGATTTATAAACACGGCCACATTCCTGCAGAATGAGTGAGTGGTCTCATATGTAGTCACCTGGGAGCCACCATTTCGGGGGACCGGCCAAAGTTATAGAAGACCTGGATTCTTACGTTATATCAGACCACAACTCCTATAGAACAGCAGGCAGAGGTGAGGGTTGGGGGACACTCTTCCCTTCCCCTCCCCTCTCTGACTCCCTCTGCCCCACGGCCTCAGCACCCCCCAACTGCCCTTTTGTGACCCTCTTTGGGCCCCCTGTTCATTTTACCTAGCTTTCATAAATACAACAGGAAGGAGAGGAAGACTGGTCTGCCTTACGCCCTCAAGGGGCTGTTTCCCATACCTCCTGGGGATCGGCGGCAGATATAGAGGAAAGAGAAAGGCCAGGTGCTGGGACAAAGATGAAGACCCAGTCCCTACCCTCAGGAAGGTCCCAGTGGCCTGTGAAGTTAGAGGAGAGACTCACAATTCACTGCAGAGGATATAAGAATGTGATGGATGCTTGAACACTTCAAAGATCTACTGGTCATTTTAGCTCTCGCCTGCGTGAGACACACCCCCTCCCTGCCAGTTATCTGAATTAACCAATATGCAGACTATACATTATGCTTACAGCACCCGTTGATATTGTTAATGTTGTTCAGAGCTTAATAATTCCCCAAAAGTACGAAAGTGGTGACCAAAGTAAAAAATCAGAAACGTGTCCACCTTGTTTACGTTTAAGGCTTGGTATTGTGTTTTTTTTTTTAATTTACATCCGGGGAAAGGACCATAATCTTTCAGTGATTATGGTTTCTGATGATCTTAATTTGGCTCTGCAGCTACCCATTCCAAAGGAAATTGGAGTTTTTGACAAATCAACCAAGCACAAGTATTGATTTTGACAAATTGACTGAGCACTTGCTACCACCTGGCCCTAATAGAAATATGATATACAGACCCTCCCCCAAATACCTGACAAATGAACATCCGGGAAGCATTTTTGAGGACAAGTTTGAAACTCTGGTTATGGGACAGGACATACCTGCAGAAGTCCCATCTGCATAGAATAGATGGAAAAGACTTGAACTTGAGCAGGGAGGGCCATAAGGAATGACAAGACACATACATATGTCTATGTGCATGGGCACACGTGCACACGTGTGCACATGTAGCACAAAAGTTGGTCGGCATTTGGGAGGGTGCAGCAGGGTCTGAGAAAAGGAGAGGCTGTTAGAGGGAAGCAACAGGTTACAAAAGCACAGGGTGGCCCTAGGCTGGCCACTGTTGGATGCTGAGGGACACACCTGACCACAGCAGAGAATGCACTTTAAAGAGTAATAGGAAAATGTTAGAAAGACGCGGCTCAATGATAAAGGGCCTACAAAGACACTGTCAGCTAAGAATTCGTAAAATAGACCGCAGAGGGGGATGGAAGGCCCAAATCGGACACTGAGCCAAAGCCAATGTCCCTCAGTCCCCTTCCTTGGTGAGCATGCTACAGTCGTGTCAGGGGCAGCGCTCTGAGAAGGCCTGGGAGACCTTGTCCCATCCACAAAGCTGGTGGGTCCCAAGAGAGGAGAGAGTGTTCCAGAACAGAGCCTGCGCAGTGTCCCTGAGCAGAGGGTGGTGTCTGCACAGCATGAGCACTCAGGGAAGGAAGGAGGGAGCCGAGGATCAGCCCAGGTCCGCCCGGACCGTGTCTTTCCAGGATCTGCTCTTTGCACTCCCACTGGAGAGAGAAAAGAAGCAGGGGTCCTGGTTTAGGGTCCAAAAATGCTGATCTGTCTGTGATTGAGTTCCCATTGCAAGAAGCTGCAGGAATTCCAAAGGTGTTGCTTCTCCTATGATGGCATAACTTGTTTCTCCCTACCTTCTCTGGGCATTCCTGGAACTTTGTGACCAGCAGGGGGCTCACCAGCTCACCATGCAGCTGTGGTCTGACATCTGGCTGGCTGTCCTATCACCTCCACAATACCCAACAGGAGCTCTGCACTGGGCATCTGACGGCAGTGTCCCGAGTCTCACCTCAAGAGAGGCAGAGGCCAGCTGTTTTCATGAGCAAGCCCATCTGGGTCTGTCTGTACACATCTCTCAAAAATTCAGATGACTCTGGCATCTAAGTCTATCTCTCTACTTAATTCCAACGTGAAAGAAATTGTTGTTTCACAATGAGAGACATCATACTATATGGTTTCTGTCGAATATACAGCATATCATGTCATATCATATCATATCATATCATATCATATCATATCCTACCATGTGGTCCATGCTGGAAAGGCAGAATACAGACATCGAAGTCCCAGCTCTGTTTAGTACCTAGTTTGCTGAGGGAACCTAGACAAGTTACACAACCTTTCTAAACTTTACTTCCTTTATCTTTACAATGGAAATAATGACACCAGGCACCTTAGAGGGTAGTTGTGAGGATAAATAAACACACATATGGCACTTAGCACAGCACCAAGGGCTTGGAAGGTGCTCAGTGTTAGTTCGGTATCTAATATTATTTATTATTAGAACCTCAACCTGCTAGTCCCCTGTCCCTTCTGAAGGTGGGGATATGCCAGAATACTTGGGGGCACAGTTGTCTCAGGACATTTTTATAGGTTTATTGACCTGAAAGAGACATTAAGAATTCAGTGAAGACCCTGGTATCTAAGCAGAGCCACACCTAAATCACCTGAAAAAAATCACCATTTATCCTATTTTTAAAGAACTGTGTTGGCCTCCCTTCATAGCTAGGTTGTAGCTTTAATCATCCCGTTCATGACCTTCCTCCCAGAGTCTCATTTTTTCCCGCCCCTCCTGTTTTCACAAATGTCCTTCATGTTTCACGCAGGGACATTTCCTTCTCCTTACTCAAACCAATCTGAAAACTTACTTCTTCCAGCACCTTGGCCAAGGACCCAATTCTGTTCCCCGACTACAGCTACCCATCACCCTGAAACCGGCCAAGAAGAGACATGACCATGAACGCAGTGCTTATATTTCATCCCCACCTGCCAGCTGGGAAGGTCATTGCCAGCTGCTGCCTTAGCCAGTCTCAGCCACCACCAGTCATTTCATTCGAACCACACAGTTCCTGCCTGATGTTATCACAGCACTGCGGACCACGCTGAAGACGCAGGAAGGGCTAACTGCGAGGAAGGAACTGCCAGGTCTGTCTCATTACCCCAGTGCCTCATGAGTGTCTGGTGCATAGCGTGCCACTAAATCTAAAGAGTGAAAAAAGGAATGGAGGAATAAGCTGCTCCCAAAGCCGCACTTGTCAAGACAGAGAAATGCAACATGGGAAGGGAATTGGCAATTAATTAACCTTCTAGAAGGTTAGCTAGAAGGATATTCTCCATCTGGCTTCTCTTCATTTGGGGGAGGAACAGCAAAGTCTTTTGATTTCCTAGTTTTTAAATTACTTTTTTGAATAGTTAATACATTCATATAGTTCAAAAGTAAAAGAGAAACATAATTTTCAACCCTTGTTAGTCATTTAAAGACGTGGGGCCTCAGTTTCTTTGTTGGCAAAAGAGGCGCTTGATTGGGGCCTCCTGTGTGGGGAACCGTGAGTTGGTGCACAGAAAAGCAAACACTTTAGCAAAGTCAAACCCGCCTGGACGAGGAGGGTGGAGCCTGAAATCTCCATCATCTGACAGTCACAGGAATGCGGTGCTGCACTCAACCTCACAGGCAGGCCTCTCCACCTCCAGGTAGCTCCAGGTGATGTCTCATCCCGATAGTGGACAAACCCTGTTTCCCTGTAATTTCCACTTGTGCTTGCTTCTAAATAGAAGATCACAACTCAGCGAAGTGGGAGGTTCTGTCTTAGACTCAAAGTCCTCCAGAGTCCCCACCCTGGATCACACCAAACCTTCCAGAAAACCTAACAACTCTTTCTCACATCCTAGGAAATTCAGAAATCAGCAACCACAGAATGAAGAGAGAGTATTTTCCTCTTCATGAAGCAAAGTATTAAAAAAAATGCAAAAAGTTTAACATGGTTGGCAATGTGTAAACGTTTTGTCCTGAGCGATGCAATAATACACTAAAATACGCTGTCATAAAGTGAAATCTTCATATGCAAAAGTCATTTAGCAGCTCCGTTGTTTGATCCTTGCTGCATAAGGGTTCCCCGAGTGCTGTGACAAGCAAACAGCCATCTTTGCCTTTTAGGAGTTTGCCACCAGAGACCCCCAACGACACACTAGTCAGGGGAAGTGATCAACTCAGTGGGGAAATGACCACCCATACTGCAATTAAGTGAGTTCAGGTAAGGACTCAGGAAGAACCTCCTGAGAAAAGGTGGCCATGTTATATATGGAATAATGGAGACATTGAGGACAGTAACCATGGGACTAAACGTCATCAGCTGACTGAGGATCTAAGGGAACTCAAGGTCCCTGTCCTTAGCTGTTTCCTTCCTTCTCACCACCCCCAGGACAGGGAGTGCCAACAATTCCCCTTCATAATCTGGAGATTGCAATGGCACCTTAGCAAACACTATTTAAGGGACAAAGGCCAATGTGGTATCACAGCAACTGTAACATTAACTGGGTAATCTAGATTATGAGAGAAGGCAAGAGAGGTCTCAAGAAAGGTGTGGTGGAGCCGGGAGAAAGCTCATAGCATGGTCCTAGGCACCAGGTCTCAGGTACCCCAGAGTCAAGACTTCCTCTCAGTTCTGACTCTCAGCTGTACCCAGGTGGTGGTGGGGAAGCCTTAGGTCTTGAGTAACAATAAGTCACCAGAGCCCGAGCCTCTCTCAACACAAATAGAAGAACCAGAGGAGTCAGACGGTTCTGACTAGAAAATAAATTTGAGTCTCCCTCCCTATCCTAAGCGCCCACCTGAGGGGGCCCTAGGGCCGCTGCCCAGCTCTTACAGTGCCTTGGGAGCTGCAGGGCCTCCACCGCCCTGCCCATAAAAATGGGGCCAAATACAACGGCGACCCCTTTCCGGGCAGGGACCATAGGAGCATTTGGGACTTCCTGGCAGACCTTGCACACACACCCACCATTCCGTGAAGAAGAGAAAGTGAAATGCCTAAATTCGAGGAGGCATCATCGCCTAAGGAGGGCCAGCTTGGGGCTCCGTACAAGATGCCCAGCACACGGAGGAAGGTCTTGTCAGAGAGTACCTTCCCAGCCCAGGCAGATCTAACCTCGCTAAGTGATGGCTTTTACGTGCACCGTCTCACCAGTCCCATACAGCCGTCCCTATTCAAGCGCCCATTTTGCCAATGAAGAAACTGAGACTCCGGGTGATTAAATGACTTCCCACGGATCGAAAGTGGGAAAGGAACGAGATGGGACTCACACTGAGATCTGCCATCCGCACCAGCCATGTCCCCAACCCTCCTCCCCCAACCCCGGCCCCCTCGTAAACTCAGACTGCAGTCGGCGCGCGCAGCCGGGATCCAGCGATGCAACGATCCCGCCACTGCAAAAACCCCCAGTCGTCCGTCCGGAAAACCCTATTCCACAAGCATCTCGAAACTTGAACGGAGAGCGATTGGGGAGGCGGGGGTTGGGGGAGGGGGCGTCGCTCAAAGTGCCGAGACTCTCGCCCTGCACTCTGCGCACCGGTTGCGGCACGCGGTGTCCGCCCGCGAGGGGCCTGAGGGGCCGCGCTGGCCGGGAGAGGCGATGCGGTGCCGAAGCCTGGAACGCGGGGCCGGGGTGGGGTAATTAAGGGGACAGAGGGACAGTCCTGGTCGGGAGAAGACAACGCGGAGCCGGGTCTCGGCACTGCCCGCAGCCCAGGGCGCGGGCTCCGCACCTGGCCCGCGCAGGTCGCCGGGCCCCGCACCGAGCTCTATCCGGGTGGGGACCCCGCCTACCTTTGCTGAAGGGCATCGCGGAGGAGCGCTCCCCGCAGGGCCGGCGCAGGACCCGAAGGCCAGGCGACGTCCAAGTACTAGCCCCTCAACTCGGGGGCTCCGGTAGGCGCCGGGCGCGGGACGAGGGAGGGGAAAAGGGACATATTTGGGCAAAGCCCGAGCGCGTCACCCACGGAGGAGGAACCCGGAGAGGCGGGAAGCGCGGCGGCGGGGCACGCCCGGCCCTCGCGGAAACCGCTTAACCCCTGCGCTCCCCACCAGGCAGCACCACCAGCAGCCCGCCCCGGCCCGCCCCGGCCCGCCCCAGCGCGCTGAGCTGCGAGCTGTTCCTCCTGATGCCACTGAACGGAAGGCAAGCTCATCCTGATCAGGAGGAAAAGCAACGCACTGGTCAACTCCTTCAGGCCTTTCAGGGACATCGTCCCAGCAAGGATTTGGGGAACTTTATTCCATTTTCATTTTTAGGTCCTCAGGACGATAGGACAGGCACAGGGGACTGCCCAAACACTGGTTGGCTTAAACTGAAATTACATCAGGGATGGAGGGAGTCACCCCCGAAAGTATTCAGAATCCTTCCTACACCCTCTTCTCCTGCTGGGGGCGTTTTTCTCTCCAGCACTCATCACCTCTGACCAAATTTTTATTTTTCTCTTTTGTTCATTGCTGCTTCTCTGGAACTTTGAGCATTACCTCACACCCAGACAATAGATATGTTAATAATAATAATAATAATAAATATAGGACTTAAGGAACTTTAACCTAGAGAAATAGGAGAGGGAGGTCATCCTTCACATTCTTACTTATTTTGCCTCTGTAAAGGCCAGTACCTTAGAAAATGCTTTATTATTTGGTGAGCTCAAGTATCTGAAAGTCAGGTCACCTTTCCAGTCAGGTAAGTGTTAATTCCTGTGAAAAGTGCTGCTTTATATTGAAATTTAAGGAAATGGTGTTAGGAGCAATTTTCTGATCTAATATTTAAAGCACCCATGGCCCTCTTTCAGTGTAGAGAAAAACCACCCAGGTGAGTTGAAAAGTCAGAGCTGGTGCACTTTTTTATTCATTTTTTAATCATTTCTTAATCAGAATCAGTTTCTTAGCCTGCTGACTTTTATGGGTAATAGTTCAAAATCCTTCCTCACTTTTGAAGGGAGAAGAAAGTAATTGTTACTACTTCTTGTTAGACAGTATACTGTCCTTGGCTTGGGGACACAACCCTGGTAGAGCCTTCTGGAAAGACGCTGTAGCCTGGGCCTGGCTAGAGATCAAGATGGTGAGCGATCAGGCTTCAGCTCCTGTGTCAGGGCCCTCGTGAGTGGGGATGTCAGTCTGTGTGACAGAGGCAGGAAGCGATGCATGTTGGAGTCCCAGATTTCATTGCGCTAAGAGATGGTTCCCTCCCTCTTCCCTTTTCCCTGCCATAACCATAACACCAAGTGGACATGCACTTTGCTCCTTGGACTTAGTTGCGATGGAAGACAGGTTTTATCTAAGGCTAGAGAAAGTGCTCAAGGTTGCACTTGTCAGACTTGCGCAGCTGCAAGTGATAGTGAAGCCAGAGGACATGCCTTTGAAGTAGGTCTTTCTTTCTTCTAGTTGACACCTTTACTGCTGTGTGGACTCATCTGGCTGATCGTGACATAGTAAAAAATATATATGTGATCTTTGTCGTGCTCTGGCAAAAAGCTCCTAAAACCCTTAAAATCTCTAGAGTGAGGAGAGTTTTTGGTATGCTAATAAGATGACTGGTGGCTGGGGGAGGGAACAGAGTCCTAGATAGCTTGGTGGCCAGAAAGACTAAGCATGATTAGCGGGTTGGAACTTTTAGCCTACCCCCATCTCCAGGCAGGGGAGAGGGGCTGGAGATAGTCAATGATTTAATCACTCATACCTATATAATGCAACCCCTAAATGGCAGAGTTTGGAAACACCGGAATGGTACATTCAGAGAAGGTATGGAAGCTCTGTGCACCTCTACCTTCTTATCTTGCCCTGTGCACCTCTTCTGGTTGGCTATTTCTGAGTTGTATCCTCTATAATAAACTGATTAATTGCAAGTAAAGCCCATTTCTAATTCTTTGAGACCTTTCTAGCAAATTACTGAACCTGAAAGGTAGGGAGTTGTGAGAACCCCTGACTTTGTAGCCAAGTTGGACAGAAGAGTGGGTACTCTGGGCACCCGATACTTACAACTGGTACCCAAAGTGGGGGCAGTCTTTTGGGACTGAGCCTTTGACCTGTAGGGTCTGAGGTTAACTCTGGGTAGTCAGAGTCAGTACTGAATTGTTGGAGACCCAAATGGTGTCAGAGAGCTAGAGAACTAACTGGTTGTTGGTGTGGAAAAACCCCACACATTTGGCCTTATTAGAAGTCTTATAAGTAAAAACATTTCAGACTCATGTAACCTCACTGCTCCATTTTGAGTCTCATCTTGGGTAGGAAAAAGAACATGGGACTCATAAGTCTTATTTCCATCCCATGTGTAGTGAGACGCCATCTCAGATTGTTATTGTTTAATAACCTGGGGAACATTTGTTCTCTCACCACTAATCAAATTAGCTGACGAGGATTGATGTCAATGCTTAATAACTCCAAGTATTTCTGCTCGTCCCTTGACGAAGGGTGGAAACAGCCCAAGCAAGTTCACACAGGAGATAAGAGAGTGGCAGGGAAGATTAGATTCACTGAAGTGGCAGCCAGTACCTGTTGGGGAAAGGGGCTGGAGGAGTGGGACATGGCCCTCTGGTTTTTGATGTAGAAAAGATATGAAGCAATTTTTAATTGAGAATTTATTCCCACACTCTGTCAACGATATAGTATTTCATAGAACCAAGTAATTTCATCATTATTCACCAAACTTTCAATTGTGTCTGCTAACATTTGTGTTCTCAGCCTCATGGACTTTCTCAAAACTTTAAAATGAACTTTTTATTTTATTTTTTTATTGAATTTATTGGGGTGACAATGGTTCACATATGGGTTTCAAGTGTACAGCTCAACAAAACATCATCTGCACCCTGCATCGTGTGCCCATCGTCCTGAGCAAAGTCTCTCTCCATCCCCATTTCGCCCCCTTTGGCCACCTCCACCTTCCCCCACCCCCCTTTCCCTCTCGCTGTCACCACACTGTTGTCTCTGTCTGTATATTTTATATATGTGTGTGTGTGTGCATATATAAAACATATATATATAATATATATATATTTTTTGCTTAATCCTTTCACCTTCTTTCATCCAGCCCCCACCCCCCTCCCATCTAATAGCTGTCAGTCTATTCCATGTATCCATACCTCTGTTTCTACTTTGTTCATCAGTTTATTTTGTTCATCTCATGGACTATTGATTTAACACCCCTCCTGTTCTAAGGAGCTCTTAGCACATCAGGGTGTTGTTTTTTTAAATCTAGCCTAATTACCAGAATCACGTTGAGGGCTGCCTACCCAGGCCAAATTCTTCCTCCCTCTATCTCCAGGCCCCAGTTCATCATCACTTTAGAATGGTTACCGTCAATAGCCTAATCTGGTCATCTGAAGTCCTGAGGACAGAGGTGTTCAAACTTGCAGGCAGGAGGGCAAGCTGGAGGGCTGGTTAAACAGAGGGCTGGGCCTCAGCCCCAATTTTCTGATTCAGTGAGTCTGGCGTGGGGCCCAGGAATTTGCTTTTCTCCCAAGGTTCCAGGTGTCACTGATGTTGCTAGCTGTCCTAGTTCCAGAGGGCACTTTGAGAACCAACAAGAAAAGGGGAACTCAGCTGTGAGGTGAGGGCAACAGGGCAACGGAGGAACTAGATCAGAATCTGGAGCTCCTTTGATCCAGGCTGGGAGCCACCCTTCCTCCCTGTCACTGGTGCCCGGCGGAGTGCCTACCTGCCCTGGCTTTTGGGGCAGGAGGTGCCCAGGCCACAGCCTCCGGTTTTCTAACTGCAGGAATAAAAGGGCCAGATTTCTTTTCCAGTTCATAGGCTGAAGTCTTTCATGTTCTCTCCAAAGGACGGTAACACTCAAATAGGAAGAGACTTGACACTGTTTACCCTCAGGAACTGGTCCTTAGCACAGCCTTTCTTAGACAGTTACTTGGGTATATTTTGCATTTTCCAGCCTTCCCAAAGAAGGGGGCTGAGAACCTTTTGATAGGAGTCAGGGAACAGAGACAGGAAAGTGTGTGTGAAGAAGGAAGGAGGAGGAGTGCCTGGGGGCAGGGCCCATTAGGGCCCATCAAGGACTTGACAGCTTCACCCCCACCTCTGCCAGACTCTTTCCTGTGGAGAGTCCAGCAGCTGTCTCCCACTGCGCTGGCCCCCGGTGCCTCTCTGCTCTGTGCCCCTCAGTATGGCATGGTCCCCATGGTTTAAAGGCCCTGCTGCATTAAGCTGGCCGGCTCCTGTGGGTTTGCCCAAAGGCAGACCTACAGCCAGCCTTAGCAGAGCAGGGTGGGGACAACTGGGTGAGAATCCCTGCCGTGTTATTCACTGTGCTGTGTGACATACCCTCTGGAGGCTCCATATTTTGTCTACAAAATGGGGATGATGGCTTCTTTCTGGATTGCTATAAGGATATGATGAAATCCTGTTTACCTGGAACACAAGTGCTCAGTAAAAGGTAGCTGCCATTATTAGTAGTATTAATATCATTAGAGCCGGAAGCAGGGAGAGGCTACCTTCAGGGTCCCCGGGTAATGAACGGGAAGGGTCCCAGAAGAGGAGAGAAGTGATGGGAACACCTGGGAGGGTGCAGGGTGGGAGCGCGTGGGCTGCACCAAGGAAATGTTGGGGCTGAGGTTCAGCGGGGTCAAGTGAAGAAAGAGAAATCCAGCTCCTTGACTCTGACTTTTACCAAAGTGTGAGTCTGTGTGTGTGCATTTTTGTGTGGGTACTCAGCATGTGACTAAAGGATTAATGATTTACAGCAGCCAAAGGAAAAAAAAACTACAAACATTTAGAGTAGTTACATGGACAAGGTAACTCACAGATCTTTCTAAATATCTAAATATTTAAATATCTATTATCATTCTAAATATCATTCTTTGATTAGAGGAAACAGGAGACCTTGCAGGGTTGGAGATGACCCCAGAATATCCTGTGGTGCCAGAACATAATGATTTTCCTGAGGTGCCAACAAATGATGGGGACATGTCCAAACGACATGGACCGAACTGAAAGGGCTCCTCTGGGACAATCATGGACGTAATGGGTTGTGGCCCATGGAATAAAGTAAGACCTCGTGAGCCCACACTGACATAAATAAGTAAATGAATAATTAGTGGAGGAAAAAAAGCTCTTCTTCAAAAATTCTAGAATTTATAAAATTATTAGAATTCTAGCTAATAAATGAAGAAAAGTCATCCTTTGGCAAATGCCGCAGTAATAATTGTTTTACAGGAAAATCATCAGCAGATGCTAAAATTAGTAAGTAAAATATGATAAGAAACAGGATATTAACAGCCTCAAAATATCTGCCACAAGGTAATCATTAATTACAAAGGGAAATGGTAACTTCAGAGTAAAGAATCTTGGCAGCCACCTTAACCAAGTGATCAGTTAATGTCACCAGTAATGGACCAGGTCAGCATCATGTGCCTCTTGATATAAGGCACCGAGATGGACACATCATATCTGTATTATTCTTGTCAAAAAATGCATAACCTGCATTTAGTCCTGTGAAAACATGAGACACCTAAATTAAAGGGAGACTAGAGAGACATATTGCCTAAAAGGAGCCTGTGAATCCGGACTGCATCCTGAACCACAAAAAGGGGGTTCGCAGGACAGCTGGTGAAATTTGAATAGTATTTTACCAATATTATTTTCCAAATTTTTATAATTGTTCTGTGATTATGCAACCTGGTCAGCTAAGGGATGGTTCTTAGAGAGGGCTTCCTTTCCTTCCTGACAATCCTCCTGTTTAAACTCTAATTCTATGTGCAGCCTTGACTGTATTGGAAGGTAATTATCCTCCTCCTTCCTGTTGAAGCTTCAGAAATCAGGATTTTACTGCATTTTGCTGTGTATAATGTGCAGTCTTTTGCCCAAATTTTTTAGGGAATAATAAGGGTGCGCATTATACATAAGCAGTACTAAAATGTGAGTACACGTTATACTGTAGATCTAGGAGGCAAGTTTTCTTCTTTTCTTTTTTTAAAGATTTTCTTTAATTTTAGAGAAAGGGGAAGGGAGGGAGAGAAACATTGATAGGTTGACTCTCAAATACCCCCAACTAGGGACCTGGCCCACAACCCAAGCATGTGCCCTGACTGGAAATCCAACCAGCGACCTTTCAGTTCGCAGGCTGGTGCCCTATCCACTGAGCCACACCAGCCAGGGCTCTAGGTGGCAATTCTTTTCAAATCCTTGATTTAATGCCCTTGGTGGAAGGAGAGTACCATGTTCAACTGTCCTTGCAACTTTGCAAGCACCGCGCAGTTAGAGCCAGGGCACTTGGGAATGTGTGCCCTGAGCCAGACCAGCTCTCCGCCAGTCAGGGACAGTTACTCCTTTCTTCAGAAGGAAAGAGGAGCTGAAGCGAGGTTACAAAATCAGCAGTAAGCCTTCGCGAGCTGTTCACAGGGCCTAACTCAAGCCTCTAAAGCTGCCTGCGCCCAAGGATGGGGCTGGATCGCCAACAGCCATTGGGAACTTCACAGCCCTAAATGACTCCAAATGTAACCAGCCTACTCTTATGAAGCCCACTCCCATCGATATACAACCAAACCATTTTTTTTTAATCCTCACCCGAGGACATTTTTTCATTGCATTTAGACAGAGAGGACGAGGAAGAAACAGCATGTGAGAAAGAAGTTTTGATTGGTTGTCTCTCCTACTCGCCCGAACAGGATCATACTCACCTGGACCAGGGATCAAACCCACAACCTAGGTATGTGCCCTGACCAGGAATCAAACTTGCAACCTTTCAGTGATGGGATGACACTCCAACCACTGGAGCCACTTTGGCCAGGTCCTGGCCATTTTTTAAAATGGTACAAAGAGTTTTCATATTTTTTTTCATAGCACCCTGACAAATATTTTACTCAAGTAGAGGTAAGCATTCACCCTATTTCACTGACGACAAAGCTAGCCTCAGCTACAGGAAGTGGTTTGCCCTGGCTGCCCCGCCGGACACAGGCAGAGCACAGGCGTAAATGCAGGCCTCTTGACCAATGCCACTGTTCTCACTTTGCAGCACAGCCCTTCTCCAGGGAGCTGCATTTTCTCCTCCTGTCATTGTCCTGTAGGCGGGGACGTCACAGTCCTCAGAGGGTTAGCTCAGCTGGGACTGAGGGCATTCAATCCCAGTGTATTTAGTCTTAATGACCTACTTACCACTAAGGAGCCAGGCTGCCTCTTTCCCAGAAATCAAACTAAACCTCTCAAGCCAAGTGGTAGATTTCCACCCCCATTACGGTCCTAGAATTGATGCTGAAGAGGAAAACAAAGAGTCATAGAAATTTAAAATTAGTCACATAATCACTTCTAGAGATAAAGGATAATTATTCATTGTGTGGTTTCACTTCACCTGTAATAGGGGCACTTTAGAAGCCAACTAAACAGTAGACAAGCCAGGCCAGTGGGGGCAAGGAGGGGACATGTGACCAAGTCCAGCGCTGGCTCTTATTCTGTCTGCTGGTGCTTCCACTCTGGCCGCTGATTCCTTCCTTTGCCTCTGTTTCCCCATCTGTAAAATGCAAAGAATATTAGTTGTTGACAGAATTAAGGAGCAAATGACTGCTTAAAAAAAAATACTGAATTTCTAACATTAGATATATACAAGGGGGAACACCCCAAAAACCAGAATTATCTTCTGGAAGGTGGGTCCCTTGTAGTACAGGCTTCCCCTGCTAGATGAGTGATCTAGGAACCCATCTTAATCAGTGGACCAGCTGGCGTTGTTGTGAGAGGCTGCATTAGGCTTCTGCAAATTTTGTTTGAAGGCTCTTTCAATGCATTTGCCCATTTCATGATGGGTAATTTATGAGGACTCCTGCCCACACTGTGCTGAGTGTTCAGCAGTTTTTGACCAAAATATGGCATGACCCCCAGGCCCCACCCTTCCTATTCACCCAATCTCACCCTGAGCAACCTTGTTTTCCCAGATGAAAAAAGCCCTCAAAGGGAAACGTTTTGCCAGTGTGGAAGAGGTGAAACAAAAAATAGCAGAAGCCCTAAAAGGCATCAGAATCGATGAGTTCAAAAACTGTTTTGAACAGTGGGAAAAACATCTCAATAGGTGTACTGCATCAGATGGAGAGTACTGTGAAGGTGACTGAAGTTTAAACATGTAAGAATAAATACACAATTTTTTATAAATAAATTCTGAGTTTGTTTTGTTTTTCATCCTCCCTTGTATTTTTACTGTAATTCAGGGTGACTTTTATATATACAACAGACTGCTTGGAATAATTTTTATTTTCACTTAATATTCATTTTATTCAAATTCAAAATTTTAGGTTTTCAAAATTTTAGCTTTTTAAAAAGATTTTATTTATTTATTTATGTTTAGAGAGAGGGGAAGAGAAGGAGAAAGAGAGGGAGAGAAACATCAATGCATGGTTGCCTCTCACGCACCCCATATGGGGGACCTGGCTTACCATCCAGGCATGTGCTCTGACTGGGAATAGAACTGGCAACCCTTTGGTTTTCAGTCTGGCACTCAATCCACTGAGCTACACCAGCCAGGGCTCAAAATTTTAGCTTTTAGATTTAATTTAACACTGTTTTAGTCTTCTTATAACTTTATTTTATAAAAATAGTAAAATTTAACAGTGTTAAGGGAAACCTTGACAACTGGTCCCATTCAGAAGTTTAGTTATTTAAACTGCCTTAACAATTTTAAACCACATTTACGAAGTTAATACTCTATGCTTTACAATACTTCAATTTGCTCACAAGTCTTCCCACATTCTTAACCAACTACATATGGTGAATCTTAAGTTACTTAAGTGTTCCTGTACCGCTTGCAATCTTAACAGAATTTTATTGCACCTTTCGGCTTAAATCACAAGTCTACATCAATTACTCACATTTTTAAAACTGGAATCTCCAGGTCAATCTATTGGATACTCAAATTTGTCACACTCTGTTAAAATTGCAAGTACCAAATAGATACAGTTCACCTAAACCTAGCCTCAAAATAGCAAAAGTTTGAATTGAATTTGCTTCACATTGTTCTGTTTACATAAACTTTTCCAGGCTTAAAAAAAACAATAATAAAGAAACAATTATATCATTACCAGCAAGCTGGGAGTCCTGTCCTACAGCACTGAGGTTACTTACAGACCAGAAAGACCCTGATTGGAATGGAAAAAAATACAACATAATAATGGTTTTCCAGGCCTTCTAAACTGTGGGTTATATTATTTTTGTAATAAAATGTTTAAAACCGAAAAGAAAACTGAAATATAGATCTGCCAATGGGGAGTTTCAAGATGGGATGTGATACAAGTTTTTAAACTATCCCAAAGCCCATGTTTCCTATTTAGAGTTGGCTTCAAGAATTATCCAGGGAATTAATTTCTAAGTGGCGTCATGTTCTAGAGGCATCAGTGGTTGTGTCTGGGGCTTCAGCCTGGCCACTGTGCCATTTCCTCAGGCCCAGGGCTGCGCAGATGGAAGGGCAGCTAATGACTGGAGAGAGGGAAAGGCCTGTGGATGATTAAAGAAAAAGCAAGACTCAAAATCAGTCCCACGGAGAAAGGGTGCTTCACTAGCTCCTCAGAAGTAATTGGAACTCTGGTTTCTGAAGGACAGATATCTAGTTGAAAAGAGCTTAGGCAAAAGGGCAATTTTCTGGGAGAAGACTGAGATTACGTAGGATAAAAGGCAGAACATCCAAACACAGAATAAGACAAGTCTGCTGCAGGAACACAGACATCACCATCATGGAGGTCCTAAGGAGGAACAAGGCAGATCCCACGGAAACCATGATCTCCAAGCTGGGGGAGAGTGGTTCCCAAAGAAAAGGGGATGGGCTGAACACAAGAGTCAAACCTGGTTCAGAAGAGCAGCGTGTTCCCTGGGCTTAAGGCAGAACTAGTACATTTTACCAGAAGGGCCAGGAATCAGGAGACCTGCATCTAGTGCCCATTCCTGTCACCAACAAGCTTGCTGACCTTGGGCAAGCCCCTTCCCTTCTCTGGGCCTCAGTGGCCTCAACTCCAAAATGACTGAGAGTCCTTGAAGAGGACGTCGCATCCTGACATTACAATTCTCTGATTAAGGGACAGAAAGGCAGGTTGGTAAGCAAAGGAGAGGGAATAAGGGTAACGTGCAGACTGACGAGGCCCTTCTTAACACAGCAAACACCCTAAAGAAGATAGGTCTTTAAACAGAAAAACACTGCCTGCAGGGACATCGCTTAGCCAGACAGGAAATAAGGAAGAGGTAGGGAGGCTGGTAGCCCAGGTTGCACTGGAGTACCAGTCACCCCATGTCACAGGGACAGAGCCCAGCCATTCTTGCAGGCAGACCCACTTAAGTCCCTCAGGCCAGATCCCCCACACCTTACTTTATTCCTCCCTAAATCCAACTTCTGGCACCACAATACTGTTCAAAAGCAAAGTGACTATACATAGTCCTGTCTGCAAATGTTTCCCCTCAAGACCTGAGTTCTGAACCTGCATGGTACACAGTAGGTCAATGAACATTTATTGGATGGATGAAGGATGGTTTGGAAGATTGTGCTCCTCAAAGATTAGAGGTGTGACATTCATCTCTGTATCTTCAGCTCCAAGATCCTGGTTCACTGTAGGTGCCTAATAATTGTTAAATGAATGAGTCAGTCAATCACAAAGCTACCTTTGCTGCTGAATTCATCTTTCCATGTGCTTTGGACTCCGAATACATCCGGCCCCACTTTGTGCCACAGGTTTTGCCGGAGCATAGAAACTACTCAGTAAACATTTGTTAAATTGCAATGAAATAAACAATACCTTCTAAGTTCTGCATTAAATTTAAAAATTGATCCTTGGAGCCACTCCTTTTCGGATACCAAATTCTGTGTAAGTTGGGATGCTTCTGTCCATAAGTAATGGAAACCCGAACCTACTTAAACAAGAAAGGGCTTCTTTCTGGTGTAGGAAGTCCAGAGGTAAGCAGTCCAAGGCCAGTGCAATGAATCCATAGTTCTCTGTTCCACCAACTGCAGCAAGTGGCATTCTTGCCCACAGTCTGACCACCAGGCATCATGGCCACATTGTTCAAGGTTGAACTGAGACAGAGGAGTAGCACCAGGTCATCTTTCCTTTGTACCAGGAAAATAAAATCTTTCCCTGAAAGACTTCAGATATTTCTACTTCCATCTCATTAAACAGAATTAAAGCTTTGGTGCTAGGAAGCAAAAAAATGGGTTTCCTAGAATAGAGGCAGGTGGGAAAAGAAGGGGGAAGCAATGGCATGTTCCCCAGTACTCCTGTACAGAGAGGAAGGGGTTTAAAGACTTTTCAGTCCAATTCTATTCTTTCTGGTATATTTAAGGTTCTTCATATCCCAGTCCTTAAAACTTCCTCAAAGTAATTGTTTTAGACAAGCACCAATTTTGGAATAAGGACTTTTAAACATTTTACTAAAATGAACTTTTTCAGATTCCCAAGATAAATTTGAAGTTCACCATTGACATGCTGTCTTGTAGGTGTCTGATGTCATGACTTTGCTATCTGACAGAGGATGCTTAGTGGCCCATCTCTGGCTGGCTGAACTGAGAACTGAAAACTGTTGAGGGCTTAGAACCAAAGTTTTGTCTGTCTCTGTCTGGATGAGTCTGCTTGCCTTTCGAGGAAAACCGTATGAGCCAGTCAAACACCTGAAGTTTTGGTGTGGATGAGAGTGGCTTAAGTTTAAGTCTCATGCTTTGGAATTTTTTGCTTTAATATGTGTCTAAGAGCCAGAAAATGAGGGAAAAAAAAAAAGCTTTTCTCTAAGCTCTGAATATGTTTATCAGGCCAATTACACCTTTAACTGTTTACAAGCATTATCATTTTACATGTTCTAGAACCATATCTGTGCCCCTATTTTCAGCATGATACATATGTTTATTCAATCAGAGTGTCTAGCAGAATGGTAAGCATTTAACAAATACTTCTTTAGCAGTTGATACCAAAAAAAATTTATATATATATATATATATATATGATTTCCCTTAATATTTTTAAGTCTGACTCAGTCAACAAACAAATTACATGATTTCGCTTAAATTATTACCCTGTAGAGAATCAGAGAGATGGCATCTTTTAACACTGGACAAAGCAATTTATATGACTACTCCCCCACCCCAATATTTCCAAATTGCATTGTTTGAAAACATGTAACATCTTAATCCCTGGAAAGATGAAATATGTCAACACAAGTAAGTTCACTAAGGGCCATCAAATAGAAAAGTGGATCTGACGGCACCACCCAGGTGGAAATGTTATTTTAGTCTTTCTTTTTTTCTTTTTTGCATGGGTTCAATTTATTTATTTTTAAATTATATTTTATTGATTATGCTATTACAGTTGTCCTGATTTTTCCTCCTTTCAGCACCCCCCACTTCCTCAGGCAATCCCGGCAACATTGTTCATGTCCGTGGGTCATGCGTGTAAGTTCTTTTGCTACTCTATTTTCTATACTGTACTTTACACCCCAATGTCTATTGCATTAACTACCTATTTGCACTTCTTAATCCCCTCACCTCTTCACCCATTCCCCCACATCTCCCTCTCATCTGGCAACCATCAAAATGCTCTCTATCCGTGATTCCATCTCTCTTCTTCTTGTTTGCTTAGTTTGTTTTTTAGATTCAATTTTGATAGCTTGTATTTCTTTGCCTTTTTAATATTCATACTTTTGATCTTCTTTTTCTTACATATGTCCCTGTAACATTTCATGTAATAATGGTTTGTTGATGATGAACTCCTTTAGCTTTTTCTTGTCAGGGAAGCTCTTTATCTGCCCTTCCATTCTAAATGATATCTTTGCAAGGTAGAGCAATCTTAGCTGTAGGTCTCTGCTTTTCATGACTTTGAATATTTCTTGCCACTTCCTTTTAGCCTGCAAAGTTTCTTGTGAGAAATCAGTTGACAGTCTTATAGGAACTCCCCTGTAGGTAACTCCTTTTCTCTTGTTGCTTTTAAGAGTCTCTCTTTATCTTTAAGCTTTGGCATTTTAATTATGATGTGTCTTGGAGTGGGCCTCTTTGCATCCATCTTGTTTGGGACTCTGCTTCCTAGACTTTCATGTCTATTTCCTCACCAATTTAGGAAAGTTTTCTGTCATTTTTTCAAACAGATCTCCAGTTTCTTGTCCTTTCTCTTCTCCTTCTGGTCCCCTATGATGCAAATGTTGGACCTCTTGAAGTTGTCCCAGAGGTTGCTTATATTACCATTTTTTTTTTGGATTCTGTCTTCCTGTTGTTGTTCCAATTGGTTGTTTTTTGCTTCCTTATGTTCCATAACATTGATTTGATTCTTGGCTTCATCCACTCTGTTGTTTCCTTGTAAATTGTTCATTATTTCAGTAAGTGCATCCTTCATTTTTGACTGGATCTTTTTTCATGCTGTCGAGGTCCTAAATTCCTTGAGCATCATTATAACCAGTGTATTGAACTTTGCATCTGATAGATTGCTTATCTCCATTTCATTTAGCTTTTTCAGTTTTGATCTTTCATTTGGGCCATGTCTCTTCATTTTGGCAGCCTTCCTGTGCTTCTATGTATTAGATAGAGCTGCTTCGACTCCATGTCTTGGTAGTTTGGCCTATTGTATTTGATGTCACATAGGGTTCAGTGGCACAGCCTCCCCTATCACTCAAGCTGTGTAGTTGAGGTGTACTCTTTATGTGGGGTGAGTACACCCTCCTCTTGTAGTTGAGTTTTGGTTGCTATTGGCAGATCAATGGGAGGAATTGACCTAGGCCATTTAGCTGCAAGGCCTGGTAGTGACCGCTGACCACCAACCTCTGCCCTCTGTGGAGGATCAGCTGTGCAGGGGCAGGGTGGTGGTTCTGATGTGGTCTGTAGCTGTCCGCTGGGTGCGCTGGTTTTGGGGTTTCCTGGGTGGTGTAGGCCAAGGTCAGCCCCTACTTGTTTTTCCTGGGGCTACCCTGCCTAACCAATAAAGCAATCTGAGATGCCTGCTACTTGTGCTGGGCTTGGAGATTCCCAGGTGAAGGCAAGCAGTGAATTTAGTCTGGCTGCTGCTCATACTGGGCCTGGGGTCACTGGTCAGCTGTTGCTTGTTCAATAGGATTTAGGAAGTTACAAAGCATGAGCCAAGACCAGCCATTCATATGGAAAAGCAGGCTCGATGGGCCCATAATTTGGGTGGGGTGGAGTCTCTGGGGATCTCTAAGGTGGGTCAGTGTTTGCCAGGTTGAAGGAGTCTCAGGTATGGCACCAGCTTGCTGGCTCTGTGAGGGGAGTTTAGAAAAGGGACAATGGCCCCTGCTCACCTTGATGCCAGGCACTTCAATTTCTCCCTGTATACTACTGGTGCCTTTCAAGCTGCTACCCTGGTGCTGGAGCTCAGAGGGAGGGAGTCTGAGTAGGTGAGTCTATGTATGGGTTCTTTAATAGGAACTGCTTGAGGCTCTAGAAGTTTCTTCTACTGACTCAAACCCTGCAGCTTCTTTGCAGCCAGAAGTTGTGGAGACTTATCTACCTGGCACTGGAACCCAGGGCTGGGCCTCCTCATTCCCAAGATATCCCTGCCGAATTTTTATCCACCACAGGTGGTTAGGGACCAGCCAGCCTGTTCTGTGTCTGTGCCCTTCCTACCTGTGGTTTCAGTTCTGTAGTTGTCAGACTCCCATTAAGCTCGATTTCTGATGATTCTGAGTGATGGCTGTTCTCTATTTTAGTTGTAATTTTGATGTGATTGTGCAAAGAGGTGAGCCATGTCTACCTATGCTGCCACCTTGACCAAAAGTCTTATTTCAGTCTTTCGAAACTTCTAGGTCTGCTCAAAACTTTTGTCATTAGTTGGAGAGGACTAGCTGTTCAGAATGACGGAAAGTGTGGGTGATCAGTGGGAAACCTAAAATGACAGGTTTGCTTTCTGTCAGAAAAATGAGGAATGCTTGCTTTTGTCAGAAAATATGCATTTGTCCAACTGCCTGGAGGAAAAAGCATTGCCATTTTCTTGCATAGTCATTGTTATAAGAATAATACAAGTGGAGAGATGTAGCAAAATGTATAAATTTAAACCACCCTTATTGCTGAGGTGAATGCATTCATGAGTTTTTATAAGCAACTGTCCATTATGAACTGTCTAGAGAATCTGAGTTTTTATTAAAGTGAGAATTATTTCTTTTTATTTCCTCAAGGAAAAGGATGACTTCTTTGTATAGAAGCTCTAAAGCAACAGTCACCCTATACCATGCCTTGCCGTTCAGGGTGTATTATACTACAGGACAAGGAATACATAAGACAGAGAAAGATGAAAGGAGAAATTCAGGTGAAAGAGCTTAACCACCACAGGCCCCCTGTGTGCTTCAGGCACTTTCCATTTCCTTGTCCCAATTCCAATCCCTCCAATACCCACCTCCTGAGTTCTGAATTGACCTGAGAAATGACCTACCTATGGGGAAGTGTCCTTGACAAGGCACCCTGAAATATGTTAATTTTTTGAGCAATGACAACTGTTCATACTATTAAGGATTAAAAAGAAGACAGAAATATGAAGAAGAACTTGAGGAACATGATGTTTGTATGTAGGAAGTTCATCTCAGCAAGAACATTAATAGGTGGACAGCCCTAAAAAAGAAAGAAATCTTACGTTTTGCAACAGCACAGGTGGACCTGGAGAGCATTATGCTAAGTGAAATAAGCCAGTCAGGAAAAGACAAATATCATGTGATTTCACTCATATGTGGAATCCAATGAGCAAAAAACAAACAAACAAAAAAACAAAATAGAAACAGACTCATAGATACTGAGAACAGGCTGACAGCTGTTAGAGGGGAGGAGGGTTGGGGGGCTGAGTGAAAAAAGAAGGGATTAAACAAAACTTAACTAAAAATTCATGAAACAGACAACAGTATGGTGATTACCAGAGGGAAAGAGAGGTGGGGTGGGAGGAACTACAAGAGGGTAAAAGGGGGATAAATGGTGATGGAAGGAGACTTGACCTGGAGTGGTGGACACAGAATATACAGATGACGAATTATAGAATTGTACACTTGAAACCTATGTAATTTTATTAACCAATGTTACCCCAATAAATTCAATAAATTAAAACAATTTTAATTAAAAAACAATAACATGTAGAGAAATAAGCACAGCAAGTAAGAGACCATGAGTAAAAATGAAGATAATGACTCACTGGACCAAAGGCAACGTGAGGTGACTGGGAAATGAGAAAAATTCTCCTCCTCCATCCTTGTCCCAGTCTCCTTAAGACTTGCTACATTGCTTCCTACTTTTAGTACATATGTCTTCACCAAAAAAGTTCTTCCCTTTTGTTTACTCTGATAACATCCAGACTTACTAGATTGTTGCAGAAACCCTCTTTTCATACTTTTGGGTGCTTAATAAACATCCCCTAGGGAGGAGTTTAAGAAAATGCATTTGGAAGAGTAGCACAGCAAAGACTGTGACACCTGGATGCAGGGAACTGAGGGGCACTGATTCCTATGAGCTCAGGGAAACTGAAGGCAGGATTTGGGAGCCTGGAACTTAGATGTACAGTTATGCTTGCAAAACGGTAGACATTAAGCATCATAACTTCCTTTGACATTCTAAAGTCATACAGCAGCTCCGAGTTTCAATTTTTAAAAAAAGTCAGTTCAGGAGCTCTTCAGCCATCTTTTTAAAAAAATCAGGAATTGCACTTTTTAATTAACAGACTATTTTTAGAGCAGTTTCAGTTTTACAGAAATGTTAACCAGAATGTACAAAATTCCCATATATCCTTTCTCCCTCTTTTGCACATTTCCCTATTATTTTTTAAAAAATCTTAATCCTTACCCAAATATATGTTTTAGTGCTTTTAGAGAGAGAGGGAGAAACATCTACTGGTTGCCTCCTGTACATGCCCTAACTGGGGACTGAACCTACAACCTTTTGATGAAGAGGACAATGCTTCAACCAACTGAGCCACATGGCCAGGGCAAATATTTCCCTATTATAAACATCTTGCATTGGTGTGGTACATTTATTACAAAATGAACAATGATACATATTACTAACTAAAGTCCATAGTTTACATTAGAGCTCACTCTGTTTTACATTCTAGGGTTTGAACAAATGTATGGCATGTATCCATCAGTATAGTGTCATACAGTGTATTTTTACTGCCCTAAAAATCCCCAGTGCTCCACCTACTCATCCTTTTCCTCCTCTCCCCAAACCCTTTAGCCATCTCTAATTCCTACAAACATAGATCATTTAAGAGAAAATATTATCAAGACATTAGAAAATCATTTAACAAGCACAGTAACTTTTGGAAATTCATTTAAGAAATTATGTTCATTATATGTTGTGGGGAAAAATGAGACAAGCCATCCTATGGAAAATTTCTGGTTGCCTACCTAAAACCCATCCACTCTCTTTTTCACAGGAAAATAACTTCCAAGTTTTAGCAGGACACAAAACTATCTGAAAAAAGGCTACATTCCCAGCTAGCTACACATTTGACAAAGTTCTGTACAATGCAATGTAAGTAGAAATACTGCATTGCAGTATTAATAGCTGAAATAGGCCTCATAAATGCTTCTTCCACCCTTCTTCCTCCTTTTTGTAGGTGGAAGGCAGATAGGACAGATGGAACTTAAGCAGCCTTCACGGACCATAAAGTGGAAGGCCTGTGCTAAGGATGGTAGAGCAGTTGGACAAACATCTGTGTTCCTGGTATCTTCACCTGCCACCTCTGGACTGCTTATCTTGGAACTTCCAAGTGAGACAAAAACACTCTCATATTTAAGCTACTATGTGAGGTTAAATATTGTACCCCCCAAATTTTTTCTTTCCAGAACCTCAGAATGTGACCTTATTGGGAAATAGTGTCTTTGTAGATGTCATTAGTCAGGATGAAGTCATACTGGGTTTAGGGTAGGCCCTAAATCTAATACAACTGGTGTCCTTATTAAAAAAAAAAGGACACTGTGACAGATACCAAGTGACAACTGGAGTGACAGACACTTCTATAAGACAGAAAATGTCAACGATGGCCAGCAACCACCAGTAGCTTAGGAAGAGGCAAGGGAGCATCATCTCCTTGATACAGCCTTCAGAAAGCATGGCCCTAACAACACCTTGATTTCAGACTTGTAGCTACAACTGTGAATTAATTTTTGTTTTAAGCCTCCTGGTCTGTGGTCATTTGCAATGGCAACCCCAGGAAGCAAGTACAGCTGTTATACTTTGTCCTTTGTTTTATGAGGACTAACCTAACCCTTATACATCATGCAGAATGCAGTTTTTCCCATTTGATTCTTAATGTTATTGCTCACTCAGGAATAGAAATTTTGCTGGCAAATGGATGATTTTTTTCCATTGACCTATATGAAATAATGAGTTTTATTACCAGCTCTGCCCAGAACCTTCCTCTCTTCACCTGTCACTGAGAGTCACCAGTGTTCTCTGTGACCACCTTTCTTCACAATCTGATAAAAAATGCAATGTGAGGTAAGGAGGGCAGAGCAGGAAAAGTGATTAGTAAGATTACTCAGAGCTTACTTTCTAATACATAGGTTTCTTTCATTCTTGTTCTCTCTTCCCTCACCACCCTTCTCCCCTACCTACCCCCTGACCTGTCCATTCCTGGCAAGGAACCTTTGGGCCATCCCAGAAACAAATCTCAAAGTGCTAAGTGGGGAGTGTGTTTTAGACCTGGATGAAGTAGCTATTGTAATAAGGCCTATACTCCCAGTATTTCAGATATATAAACTGCATTAACTCCAAAAAGAAAACATAATAACCAGTTTTAGTTGGGTAACTGCCATGTCAAGTTAACTAGGGAAGAGGTGCTTTCAATGCAACTAACAAGACACTTGCCCTTTGCTTCTCCTTATGATGTGAAGGCCAAGGGCCAACCTGAAGGGCAACCACCAGCTTTGCTGACAGCCAGATCTGATCCATCAATGCCTCTCAGATGTAGCAACAGTGAACGGATGAGAATGTGGTTGTTTCTCCTTTTCGAACACTGTAGGATTCCGCTCATCTCTCAATTTTCATTTACAATGCCTCAGATGACTCACTGCCACACTTCAAATGTCCTCTTTGGTCCAGAAATCCTTTTTTTAGTGATGGCAGAGGTTATAACAGAGACTGCAAAATTTTTTAAAAATAAAATAAAAAGTTTCCTTTGAATTCATTGATACATATTATTAATTCTCTTAAAACATCACAAGCCTTGTCCTGGGTGATGTGGCTCAGTGGGATGAGTGCTGGCCTGCAAACCAAAAGGTTGCTGATTCAGTTCCCAGTTCGGGCACATGCCTGGGTTGCAGGCCAGGTCCCCAACTGGGGGCATGTCATACAATGATGTTTCTTTCCCTCTTTCTCCCTCCTTTACCCCCTCTCTAAATAATAAATATTTTTTAAAAGCTTTTAAAAAAAGTCACAAGGCTTAACTTACTGGTTTAAAAAAGGTCAAGCATGGAGGGGTTAGGGTGGAGGTATTAAGCCAAAAAAAGAGAAAGGACTCATGGACAGACAACAGTGTGGTGATCATGGCAGGGAATGGGAGGTCCAGGTGGAAGAGGATATGAGAAGATACATGGTAATGCAAAAACTACAATTAAAAAAGGTAAAAAATAATTATTTGTCCAAAAGCCACACCAAAAATGTTCAGAGCTCAAAGTTTTCATTCATTCATTTAATAGATATTTGAGAACCTACTATGTGCCAGCTGGTACTGGGCATATTAGCTGGATAAACTTTCTGCACTTGCAAATTTTATGGTCTAGTGGGGTATAGATTTGCAACCACACAACTTTCAGTGTGACAAAGTGCTATGATACAGACTGACAAAGGGTGTAATGGGAACAAAGCCCACACCTAGAGTGGTGTATACTTACATGTGAATACATATGTTGATATATATATATAGGCAGACACAGGTGTTGAAAGGCATTAATAACCTAAGCACTAAAAACCTGAATAAGAAGCAGAAATTACTTACTGCTTATTCAGTGAGATGGAACAAGTGCCTTGAAGCCACATGAGGTGGAACTACAAGAAGCTCAGTGTGACTGCCCTGAAACAGGCATGGGGGCTGATGTGGAGAGGTGAGAGTGGAAAAGTACACAGGGCATGAGATCACAGGTTTTGTCGGACAGATGAACGAAAATCAGGCCAGCTCTGAGCTTAAGGACACCTTCTCAACTAAGGGGTAAAATTCTAGGCCTCATCTCAAATCAGGGAGTTAAAAAAGCTGCTTAAATTGGTGGGGAAACCCAAGCTCACCTCCCAAACACCAGCTGAGGAATGTAGCCTTTCTTTGGACAGCTTGTGTCCAGCTAAAACTTGTGGGTCTCTTTCCAGGGAAAGGGGCTGTGAGTGGATATCAGGGTAAACAACCAGCAATCTTCCTTAGTCGGAGTGGTTTCTTATTATTTTGTTATTTGTTTATTTTGGCCACATACAGTCATACCTTGGTACTCATCAGCTTCAGAACTTGTCAAACCCTGTAATCAACACATTTTAACAAGAAAAAAAATGTTTCATCACTCCTCCCTTGCTCGGTTGTCAGTTTTGGCACTTCTCACAAGTTGCAGAATGAATTAACAGTGAGTATCGAGGTACCACTGCATATATTTCAAGTGCTTGGACAACTGCCTGTACATAGTAGCTATTCAAGAAATATCTCTTGAAATAATTTTTTAAAAACCTCATTAATATCCTCAAAGAGATAAGTATAGGAACAAAAAGAAAAGATCAGGATGCCATGTTAAAAAAAAGACAGGAAGGGAGGGAGGGAGGGAGGAGGGAGGGGAAGGGAAGAAAGGAGGGAAGGCGTAAGGGGAAAAGGGAGGGAGGGAGGAAGGGAGGAAAATAGTTCAATCAGAGTTTAAGATACAATATTTGGAGTTTCAAAAAAAACCAAAAAACTAAATAGTGAAACAATAAAATACTCAGTAATACATAATACAAGATTAATTTCCTAGATCTTAAAGATACAAGTCCGTAGACTGAAAGAGCCAACTATATCATGACATTTCTGAATATTGGAATAAAGAAACGATTCTAAATGTTTCCAGAGAAAAAAAGCCATGTCACGTAAAAACTCAAGACGGCCCCAGACTTATCAACATTAACCATAAAAACTAACCTAAAATGGAGTTAATATTTCAGACAACACAGTTTAAAACCCAGCTTCATATATAGAAATCAAAGACGTAGCTAGAATAAAAGCATTTTCGGACATAAAAAAAATTCTCACGAAGTTCCTAGGGGAATGTATTTTGTTAAAGCAAGAATGCAGAAGACAGGAGACTAAAAACAAGGGACCCGACACTGAAACACAGTTCAGGAAAGTCTCAGGATGGCAATGTGCAGCAGACATAGAAAGTGACCACTCCAGAAGAGGACAGAAGGCCAGAGCACTCTGATGGGAGAGGTCTGCAGGGAAAATACAAAGCTAGTAGACTAACTGATATACCTGACCTGGGGAGAAAATAGTAAATGGAAGATACAAACCAATGGGAGAATGAGGAAAAAACTTAAATTTTAAGTACACAGACTAAACAGTTTTTTAAAGCTGGGCAATTATTAACTGTAGAAAAACTCAAAAGTTATATAATAATTATAATGTATTACCTGGATCATAAGAGAATCATATTTACATACTAGTCAGCACTGACTATTGCTTTAACCAAAAAATGTTGACATAAATATATTAAAATTGAGAAACAGGACATAAAGAGTTGGGTTTAGAAAGCTGAATAAATCCTCTTCTCTCCTATAACAGAAAACCATTAGAAAAATGTTTTGAAATAATAAATCAAGAAATAGAATTATAAGCAATGGAGTTAGAAATGGGGCAATAAATGCCATACAAAGACTGTTACAAGAGTTCACTGTGTTTTTCTTTGGGAAAAAGGACTGGTGGGGTGGAGGGCTGTTATAACTTGCTGAGTCTCTGAGCACGTAGTTGGCTTTATAATTGTGTGTGTGTGCATTACTTTGACAAAAATTAAAATTAAAAACTGAAAACAGTAATTATAGCCCTAAAGTTACTTTTCAACCCAAATTTTGGTAATAATTATGTAAGTCATTTTAAAGATTTTATTTTTAAAAATTTTTAGACATAGGGGAAGGGAGTGAGAAACAGGGAAACATCAATGTGTAGTTGCCTCTCATACGCCCCGACTAGGGAATTGAACCAGCGACCCTTTGGTTCACAGGCCAACGCTCAATCCACTGAACTGTATCAGCAGGGGCATAAAAATCATTTTATAATGACTCAATAGAGTAGGCCCTTCATAAAATATCTACACCCATATTCATCTAGGGCAGTTTACTGACTTGCAGTCAGTTTATTTCCGAAGTGATATGGGATAAGCATGGTTTTGTTTTTTCATTCTTACGACCCTAAAAACAGTATTGCAAATAACTGCAAAGTGCCTTCACAAGCTTAAGGTTTTCTTGCCAAATTATCAGACTTTGATTCTATTTGTTCGTTTTGTTTTTCCAAGATAAATCAGTATAAAATTCCCTTAGCAACTCCATTATTTTGGACCCATTTCCTCCCCCCATGTTAAGTTCTGGTGTCAAAAGGCACACACCTGCCCCACACACTCTGTTATAAACCCTTCCATGGGGGTCGGTGCTTTAGCTTATCAGAAACTGAAAACATCATGTGTTCACTGCTTAGTCAGGACACTCAGGTGATGGGAGAAAAGCGCAACGGGCAGAGGGTAATGGTAGGGAGGAAGAGGTGTTTTTAATATTGTGTAAGAGCGCAGAGGAGGGGAAAAGGTGGTTGCTAAAGAAAAAGCCCGGTTGTTACCAAATCCGGAAATGGCAGGTATCCTGAAACATATTTAAAAATATCTGCAGACCATATAACTTTTAAAGGGACAAAATGTAACAATGTTTTTCACTGTTGTCACAGTTTTATAAACCCAAGGCATTCTACATGTAAAATATTTCCCTAATCTTTCCCTTTTTCAAACTTAAAAAAAAGTTTTAGGTTACTTTTAAAACATTAAATATTTTGTGACTGTATGGCTGATAACAGAAACAAAGGAAACTTACTAAATAGTACTTCAAAGAATGAGATACAACGAAGGAAGATATTATGAAAGGAGATGGAATTATCAAAGAGATATTATGAAAAATTTCTGGGATAATAATTCAAATAACATGAATTTCCAGATTGAAAAAGCCCATCCCAAATGCCCAGCATCATAAATGGACAGATGTTCACCAAAACACATAATCATAAAACTTGAGAACAGTGGCTCTAAAACCTTCCAGAGAGAAGAAAACCAGGTCATAAAAGATGGTACTGATTTTCTAAATGGCAATATTATAGGAAGAGGGCAATGTAGCAATGCCTTCAAAATTTTGAGAGAAAATAGGTTTTAACCAAGAATTCCATATTTAGTCAAATTATCAATTAAGTATGACAGAATTGATACTTTCAGATGCATGGTCTTAAAAAAAAAAAGTATCTCTCATGTCTCTTTTTTCAGGAAACTACCGGAGGATAAGCTTTACCAAAAATAGAGGAAATTAAAAAAAAAAAAAAATGAAGATATAAGATCCAGCACACAAGATCCAATGTGAGAAAGACAGAGAATCTTAATAATCCACTGACTTCCTAGAAAATGGGAAGTTTAGCCTTTGAACACTCCTTCCTACCTTTCCCTATTCATTCTTTCAAGTTAGTCATAAAGCAACATTAGAAAACAAATTAGTACTTATCTTATTACGACATTTTGTATATTATTCTCAGCTGAACCAGTTGTATATCATGGTTTTCATTATATAATTTTTCTTGGAATTAAGTTTTTAAAAAAGACCCTCACCTGAGGATATGTTTATTAATTTGAGAGAGGGGTAGGGAAGGAGGGAGAGGGAGGGGGAAATTTTAAAAAATTCATTTAGGAGGTTGGGGATCCCAAGCTGAAATGCAGAACGTGACAATAATTCTAAATGGTACAAACACATAGCCTTACTGAAGGCTGGGATGGGGGAATAAAGTGTTGACTAAGTAGCTCTGGAAATGAGTGAAGTCTGTTAGACTCTAAAGGCATGACGAACTGTACATAAACACTGTACTCAGGTTAATAAAGCTGTATCCCACAAAGGATATGGATCAGCAACTCTGAAAGTGCTATGTATGTATGTAAGCATGTATTGGAATTAAAAAATAAAGGTGGGCATTGGTTGGGCTTCTCACTGTTGTGAGTGGGAGGTTACAGATGGGCAAGGGGAAGAAAGCATGATTCATGTAGTAATGGATCAAATTTGGAAAAATCTGTATGCACTCATGTTTACCTTAATATAGATATAGGTGGTTACATATACATGGGTTACTCTACTCATATACATTTCTTTGCTCTATTAGCTGAGAAAGTCTAGAAGCAACAATATCCCAATAGCAATTAGCACACCTAATCCCAGATCTTGGTTCCTAATACCATTCTCCAGCCTCAGAGAAAGTCTGATTCTAGGACAGGGGCAGGAAATAGACAAGATGAGCCTGGGGCATCTTAAAGTGCCAGATAGTAAGGAAGAGCTAAGAAGAAACAAGCAAACAACCTAACACCACACAACAAGGAGGGATGTCAAAGGCCAAAGGGATCCCGGTGGCTATTGAAAAGGCTTCCAATAGCCAAAGCTGGAACAATTTGAGCCACAAAATAAAGTAATATTGGATTATAACCTGAAGTATAAGAAAAATATCCATAAATTTACGCTGAGACAAATAAATGGTTGAATAAATGAAACAAATGGGGGGACAGACAAATCTTTCTTGCATAATTCCAAACAATTTATTTAGTTACTCTACTTTAAGGATGTGCAACATACCACCCATTCCTTAAGCGTGCGCTGTTCATAGTGCCACACTTCCGAAGAGTAGAGCATGTAAAGGAAGAAAAAGAGTAACCTCACAGTAGAGAAATCTGACAAAAGCTACTTCAGTCAGTTGACCATAGTGACAAGTCATGTTTGTAGTGTGCACCCTCGGTATTATGTGATGAGAATGGCACTTCTCCTCTGTGGTATCCCCTCAAAACAAACAACCCCCCCCAAAACACTACCCTGGTCTAACCGCGAGAAAAACATCAAACAAATCTCAACTGAGGGACATTTTACTTGCTCTATTATCAAAAACAAAGAAAGTATAAGAAACCATCACAGCCAAGAGGAGCCTAAGAAAATAAGACTAAACAGAATGTAGCATGCTGAATGGGATTGTAAAACAGAAAATGACTCTAGGTAGGAACTAAGATCTGAATATGTAATATATATACTCTATGAAATATGTAACGTACCAATATTGGTTAATTGTGGTAGATGTACCATACTAAGATATTAGTAATAGGGTTAACTTGATATAAGGGAACTGTACCTATTATCACAATAATTCTTTATATCTAAAATAGTTTATTTAAAGGAATATGGTAGAATAATAATAGAGCTGGGGGTCAAATCAGAACTAATCCAATGTCCAAAGGCCAAAAGGCAGTAACAAAGGAGCAGTGCCATTAATCCTTTGCCTTTCCCTTGCATTTCCATCTGAAAAGCCCTCCTCTTGTTTTCCCAGCTGGCAGCCCCCTTTCTTCCTTCAAGACACACAAATCACCTCTTCTTTATTGCCATCTCAGACTGTACCGTTCCTGAAAATATGCTCAGTCATCTGTGAGCTCTCAGTACTTTATACACAATCAACAAATTTACTGCCAATTTATTGTTATCAGATGCTCGGACCAGAGATAAATACTATGTCATTAACCCCAAAGAGCTCAGTCAAGCACCATATCTTGTTTTAGCATGATTTACCTTGCAGTTTTGCTTTTGTGTGTTTCTGAAATAAACTGCAAACTCTGAAACCAAGGATTACTACCTTATTCATTTTTCATTTCCAGTACTAAAAGCAGTACCTAGTACATAGCAATTGACAAATGCTTGTTGAATCTACTGAAAAACTGAATTCTTTGTTTATGTAGGGACTACTTATAGAAAAAGCAAACTATGAGAAAATAGTCTGCAAGGTTTTATACTAATAGGTGATTTTTAATTATGTGCAAAAAAATTGACCCCTATCCCCAGCTTCTGAATATATTACACACATTTTGGAAATAGACAGGCTGTATCAGCAAGAGGTAAATTTGCCCTCAAGCCAAAGAAACCACCAGACAATGGCTGAGTTTCTCCACCCAGAGAGTTACGCCTGGGGCGTTGCAGCACCTCACTGCTGTGACCAGGCCTTTCCTCCCGCCATCGTTGGCATGTTGGCTAATCATCTGAAGTTCACTAAATGGCTGTCAGGGCTTGACTGGGCAAGTAAAAAGCATTTGTAAAACTATGTAAATGTAAACTACATTGCCACTTGTATCTCATTGACCAGAAATGGCACATGGCCACACCTATCTCCACATTAAGAATTTTCCAGCTTTTAAAACAAGAGGCTTATATAGAAAGGAGTTTGGGGATAGGTGTTGGGATATGCGGTGTCTGCCACAATTAACCTCTCTGGCTTTCTCCAAAATATTCACTGTTCTTCCCATACATACACTTTAAGAGCAGTCACTCCCAACCTAAGGGAGATGACTTCAAGTCTCTTCCAGTTATTGATTCCGGTCCAAAATCTCTGGATGAAATGCAGTTTTCTTTATCAGGTCCACATGCTGCCTACATGGTGCAGACCTACAGCTAAGAAGCCAAGTTATTGGACTTTAATGTACAAAGGCAGAAAACAATCAGGATACTACACATTCCATGCTCAAGTCAACACAAAGATCTTAATAACATAGTCTTTAAGCTGAGCATTTTGTCTTGTAGCAGCTGGTCTCTGGAGCTCTGTCCAGTCCCTTCTCCCTTCCTTACCGGCTATTGTCTTGGGGCAATCCAAAGCCATCATTTGAAGTGGGGAAGCATATCTCTAATTCCATTTTTACAAGACCACAATCTCTAATCTCAACTCCTGCTAAGGCCACTGGTGGTTCCCTTGGTTGAGTTTCAGCTATAGTAGGTTTTCCCAAATCAGCAGGACTCTAAGCCTTGTAACTCTCCATCCACTCAGACTACAGGTTGCAAGCAGAGAAAGCTTCTTTTAGCAAGGCTGTTTTCTTCCCTCTGCTTTCAAACCAGCTTCCTTTGAGTTAACTGCTCTTTTGCAGGACTGTGCAGCTTGCATTTATTCAACACTTTTGTGATACTGCTTTCCATGCATGAGTTGTTTAATCTTCCTAATTATCCTAAAAAGTAGGTATGATTAGCATTACTAGTAATTTTTAGTTGAGACACCTGGCCACACAGCACATAGGCAGAACCACGGTTTGAACCCATGCAGTCTGACACCAACACATTTAAGTGAAGAAACACATGCCTACACACTGCAGTTTCCCCATCATTTCACTTAATACCAGTGTGGTCTGTACCCTGAAGCCTAGTAACAATGCTGATTTTGCTAACAATTAACTAGTTTCACCAACTAACCTAGGATAGTGGGTTCTCCTGTGCTACCTCTCCATCTTGTAGGATTTGTCATTTGCAATCCAGTATCAACTTGTTTATGTTTTTAGTTGCAAATGAATTAACTCATTCTGGCTTATTTAAACTAAAAAGGAATTTATCTCCCCTCCCCCAAACAAACTAACAAGTGAACAGAACTTCCAGACAGGCCCCAGTCATATCTGGAGGTTTTATATAAAGAAAACTCCCAAATCACATCTAGAAACTGTTCCAAAGATTGCCTTGCCACACAAGTGGCCCCATCACATTACGGGATGACAAGGTCTCTGCTACTACTGCCCAAAGGCTAGAAAACACTGTGCCTGCCCCAGCCAGTATGAGGACAGCTCCTGTACGAGCTCTGCTCCAAGCTGAAGCCTTGGGGTGGCACATCTTATGTAAAGAGCACAGGGTGGGGTGCCTGCCTTGGCTGCAAGACAGGCTGGAAAACAAGTTTCTAGTTTCTACTTTAGGGAGGGGAGTGAATGCAGGAAACTCCCCAAACACAGGGAGGGCTTTCAGAAGATCACAGGTAGGCCAAGAAGGACAAATGCCTATTACACTGAATCTTTAATTTATATTGAAATTTTTACATTGAAGTTAAATTTGAATTTTAGTTAATATTGAAAATTAATTTAAAATTTCTCAAGCACTATCTTGCAGAAGATTTAGAAATTATTCCAATATCAGAAATTTACTGCAAATAATGACTAAGTGATCAATGCAGTAATGGATAAATTTAAAATAACTGAAGATTCGGGAAAAAGCTATTCACCAAGTTGTGTCCATGCTACTAAAAATTAAAGTAGTGTAAGTAACTTGCATTTCTCTGGTTGTTATTCATGAGAATACAAGGAAAAGCCACCTAAATGCAAATAAACCATGATGTTATTATGCAGCAAAATAATAATTCAGACAATCACAGGCAGTTTGGAACTTACACGTTAAGAACATTAGAGGCTATAATACAAATTAAACTAAGCCAGCATAATACTCAACATAAATACATTTAGGTACTTGTAAACCAAACATGGCATCATCATTTAGTAGCTAGTCCACAGGCAGACCTATGTAAGTTTCAGGGCTGCAGTTGACTCTGTCCTGCAAAATTGTTCAATTATGAAATTCTTTTACCTTAAAATCTTTCACCCAAACTTCCTTTATAAAATACAACCGTAACCTAAACTTATTTTATAAAATATTTGCACTTTAATCACAAAAACCAAGTCTTAATTAAATTTTACTCAGTAAAGTAATACCACAAAAGATAAAATGTATTCTTTTATTTATGTTAAATAAAAACATGAGAAAATCCTTTTTTAAAAAGGGTCAGAATATTCCTTGGGCCCCCAAACCAAGTCCATGGATGCAAAGAAATGTTGAGTGCTTTCTTTTCCTGAAGGGTCACAATACACTTTCGTGTCATAATTACCTAAAGAGACAATATAGATGCATGTCCTTCAGTTGCCACCTCAGGAAAATCACATGCAATATTCCTGCAAGCAAGAACAAAACACAGGCACAGGTATATTCTGGAAACACTTCCAGCTCTGCAATGAACCCCAGTACTGAATATTTTTACATTTTCTTTTTTGTGGCTCTGCTAAATTTTTAAGCCACAGATACCACTGCACTTCAATGGTACAATTTTTCATAATTCTGGAATTATATTAATTGGCAATACAGTTGAAGTAGCTGATGCAACTGAATTTTATAAATTTTAGAATTACACATAAGAACTAACACTCTTGCCCTAGCTGCTATGGATCAGTGGATTGAGCACTGGTCTGAGAACTGAAAGGTCGCAGGTTCGATTGCCAGTCTGGGTACATGCCTGGGTTGTGGGCCAGGTCCCCAGTTTGTGCTGTGCAAGAGGCAACTAATAGATGTTTCTCTTCCTTTCTTTCTCTCTCCCTTCCCCTCTAAAAACTAGATTAAAATTTTTAAAAAGTTAAAAAAAAAAACACAACTAACACTCTTGCAAATTTTGCCGGTAGGGATGTGACCCCAAGGAACCACCATTTCCAAAACACTATGGGCATACATTTACAATGTACCTGCTGTGAGGTTTGGAATTAACTTGTCATTTCTGATCTATGCTAAAGACTATGCTTGAATATCTAAAAACAAATGCTAGACTTATGACTTCTATACCCTAAATCCACCACAAATCCTATAGTCTGACTTAGCTTAACTGAAATGATTCATCCAAACAGGTCATGGTAGGTTCATAATTCTTCAACCATTGCTCAGGTTGTAAAGATTATTTTCTTAGACTAAGGTCAGTAAGAAGAATTTCTCTGTTAGAGAAAGCAGACATTTTCACCTTTGGCAGACTGCCAAGATGATACTTTATTATAGAATTAATGAAGCTACAGCAATTTGCAGGTTTTATTAAAATTATCCAAAAAGAAAAAAAAAAGAGGAAAGAAAAAAAGAAAGGACAAGTTAATACAATCCCTTATCCCAAAACTTTCTAGATTCTTTTAGTGCAAGAAATACTGTATCACCAAAGACTTGAGAATTATCATGAAATCCTAGCAAAAACAAGTTAATTACCTCAGAAGTGGTAATAAAAAAGAGAAACAACCAGAGAGGCACATAGATTGTTTTTTTAAAAGGATTTTTATACTATATTTAAAAAACCACAAAATAAAAAAAGGGATTAATCAACACATATCTTAGCAGTCCTTCCAAGAGTCTCTGTACCCAACAGCCGTGCAAGCTGGCTATCGCCTTTTTCTTCTCTGCTCAGCTTGCAGCTTGTGCTCTGGTTCTTAAAATCAAACTTGTTCTGCCAAATCCAAGACCCTGAATTTATCCAAATTGTAGAAACAAGCTTTTACCACCCGTCCACCAAAATACCTCCCATTCAGATCAACGACAGCTAAAAGGCAAACAAAAAGACAGTCAGTTAATACAGGTTCCTATAAAACATTACAAGAATGTTTTAATTATAAAAGGATAACGAATTCAACTTTTTAATTCTTTATATTTAGTTGTACAACTTACCTTTAATTGCTGATTCTACCCTCTCAAATTCTAAAAATATTCGTACTGCTTCATCATCAGGGGCACCAGGAATCTGGAAAAAGTATAATAAAGTTATCATTTGAGATGTCACTTAAGTGATTTCTGTAAGAGTAAGTGTTCCAACATCATATACACAAACAAGTAGTAGTCAAATACCAAGGAAACTGTCATCAAAAATTTGCTAAACATCTGTTTACAACAGGCATGGTGTTAGGTGCTTGGAATGCATAGCTAAGCACAGCAGTCTGACCTTGTGGAGGTCCTATGACAGCTGACACATAAACAAATAATTATGTGGGCAATAAACAATAACCTGATACAGAAGAGAAGCACAAGTGAGATCAGAAATTTAACATAAAAAGAGTTGCATTCTTTTTGTCTTTCATAATTGGTTAAATCTCTTCATTGTGCTTTCTACGCCCTGAATAATATGGCCCCATTCTATCTATGTAAGCATGTCTCCTGTTAATCCCCAACACACCCAACCATTCCATTTTGTATTCTTCGTCAGTCTCCCAGAAGCTGTGATGACCCTCATCTGAATATTTTTACCTCCTTTCTAAATGTTACCCATTCATTTCAAAGCTCAGCTCCCATCTGATAGTCACCAAGCCTTCTTTTTGTTGATCTAATCATTTTCTCAGCTCCAGTACTTACGGTCAATACTACTGAGTCTAGCAACCAAACAGTCTCTATTTTTACATGTGTTTGTTTTGTTATTTCAACTGAACATTATCATTGAGAACACAGAACATCCCAAATGCTCTCAACACAGTATTGGATATGTGGAAAGCACTAAATTATATACTTGCCAAATGAATGAAACCAAGTAACTAAATTATTGAGCATACTATTTATTATCAAAGTCTTTAATCACCAAACTAAACCTTAAACAAAATAAAATTTTTATTTCTTCAAATAAAGTTTGAAATCTTCCTTGTCTTTATGTTTAAAACTGTCATAACCAAGTAAGAGGAGTATAACTAATACCTGTTACCTTCTGTAGTTAGACAATATGTTATTTCAGCACAGCATACCTTTTTGTAGAAAATGTGTTGTAAGCTGTCAATCACAACAGGTTATAAATATCAAAAGAAAACCCTTACTTCAAATATCACACATTTTCCAACTTTGCCATATTTTTCACACTCTTCCTTGGTTTCAACTTCCAAGTCTTCATCTACCTCTCCTGCGCCAACCATGTTCTAGAAACACAAATAAATAAATCCAAGTAGCAAGTATAATTTATAAATACATAAGATGTATAAATAACTTTATGACAGCAAATGTTCTCCATTCCAAATAAAACAATGTTTATCCTTGTAGTCCCCCAAAATTGCTATTTCTTAAAAAGAAAATAAATAAAATAAAAATATACACTAAGCTTCGTGGTTACAAAAGCAATTATGCAAGCATCAAAATGCATAAACTAAACTAAGTCTCTAACAATTTCAAATATTTTAAAGTAATTACTATAGTCTTAAATAGACATTAGTAAAAAATATCAGTCTTATATGGAGTCTATCCAAAAGTATCATTTACAAAATCATCATTTTCAGTTTTCTTTACCCATTATGGTCTCAGTGGTGCTGAAAATGTGCAAGGATAGGTTAGGGCGGAGTGACACGTAAATCAAGGTGGACAAACAGATTTCTTCCTTCTGCTTCTTACCCTTAGTAGGACCACTTTTGTAGGACACTTAAGTATTTCAGTTAATGGATTTGAATCTGACTTCTTGGCTGCATCTGTTGGCAAACAAATCATCAGATGTAGACATGTTAGAGCACTGAGTCCAAGTTACAATAAATAATTTAATTTCAGTAGCAACCCCCTTATGTCCTAGAGTTATCTATAAGCACCTATGGCTGAGCAAAAATGCAGCCTTATCTGTGATGAAAACATTCACTTTGCTTTGGTATAGGTTTTTCCTTTAATTTCTGCACGTTTTTTAGCCTCCCCAGTTACCTACAATTTTCACTTAGTTCATTTCCTAAAGGACTGACAGCGCACATCAATCCCATTGGTCAGCCACTGGCTAATTGCCTATACTCCCACAAATCAGGGCAACTCAAGGCTGACTGGCTGCTTCCTAAAGCTGTGTACTGACAGAACAAAAACAAAACACCAACTAGGCATCATCTACCAATAGGAACCCTTTGCAGATGTAATGACTGATACACTGTATGTGGTTCTTTTCATGCTATAAAAATATAACTATGATCTTATCAATTTAATAAGATTCTTTGTCTAGTAGAATGAACTTATTCTACTAGGCATGAACTTATTTTCTTAAGAACTGTTTATTTTCTGGGAAAGTCTTTGTCTTTTTCTCCTATGGGCCTTCCTATCTCTACATCTGTTCTGACTAAAGATGAGGCACAATACAGAACTGCAATGTATCACAATCAGGAATTCTCTTATTCTATTTAAGACAGGGCCATTCCTCTTCCTCTGGACTGTATTTCCCCTGCTTCTGGGGAAGACCTACCTTTCTCTGTGGCTTCGCCCACAATGATCTTGCCTCCTCGCTTGCTCGTCTTCTCCACTGACAATGCGGTGCTCAGCCCTTGCTCATGCTTCCCAAGACCCTGGCCTTCCCGGAAGCCATACTTCTGCATGATTTTATGTGCTACTGTGCCACTGTCAGGAAGAAAAACAGGAAGATCCTTTACACTTGAAGTCATTAGCTACAGCAGAAATTGGATTTTATACCATAACATTCTCCTTCTGGAAAGGAGAACAGGAACTCTGCAAGGGCTTCAAGGAGGTTACATGTAATTAACAGTGGGTCATTAGATGGAAGCTGTGGGGATGTTCAGGATGAAGGAAATATAAAAAACTAATGCTGAAACCCTAGACATCCTGACATTATCTTTTAAGGCAAGGAAAATATTAGTTTCCCTAACAAAATTTCCCTAGTACCCCTGGTTACAAAACAGTAGAGTTTTTGTGTGTTCTAGTATCTGAACTGCTATACATCTTTTTTTCAATTACAGTTTACATTTAATATTATTTTGTAGTTTCAGGTATACACAGCATAGTGGTTAGACAATCACATACTTTACTGAGTGTTCCCAGTAAAAATTTCCAGTACCCACCTGACAATATAAATAGTTATTACAATATTATTGACTATATTTCCTGTGCTATACTTTACATCCCCATGACTGTTTTATAACTACCAATTCGTATTTCTCAATCCCTTTACATTTTCACCTAGTCCCCTAGACTCTCTCCCTTCTGGTAACCATCAGTCTGTTCTCTATGCATGAGTCTGTTTGGTTTGTTTCTTTGTTTATATTGTTCTTTAGATTCCATGCATTAGTGTATCTTAAAACCACAGCTTATTTTAAAATGTGCTTGTCAAGGAAGCGCAGAGTCCCACACAAGTTTAACACAAAGAGGCCCACATCAAGACACCTTTTCATTAAAATGCCAAAGGTTAAAGACAAAGAATCTTAAAAGTAGCAAGAGCAAAGCAGTTATCTATAAGGGAACTTCCATAAGACTATTAGCTGATTTTTCAACAGAAACTATATAGGCCAGAAGGGACTGGCAAGAAATATTCAAAGTGATAAAAAAACAACAACCCACAACCAAGACTGCTCTACCCAACAAAGCTATCATCTAGAATCAAAGGACAAATAAAAGGCTTCCCAGGCAAGAAAAAGCTAAAGGAGTTTACCGCCACCAAACCAGTATTACAAGAAATGTTAAATGGTCTTCTTTAAGAAGAAAAATTAAAATATGAATTAATAAATGGCAATAAATATATAGCTATCAACAGTTACTTTAAATGATGATATCTTACCATTTGCAATAATATAGATCAATCTATGGGGAATTGGGCTGAGTGAAGTAAGTCAGAGAGATGAAGACAAATGCCATATGATTTCACTTAGATGTGGAATCAAAAAAAAAGTAAATACAAACATAAATAAACACACACATAAATAAACAAGCAGAACAGAAACAGACTCATAAAGACACCATTTTGATGGTTGCCCGATGGCAGGGGGATTGGGAAGATGGGTAAAAAATTGAAGAGATGAAGAATACAAATTGGTAGTTACACAACACTCATGGGGATGTAAAGCACAGTATAGGGAATGTAGTCAATCACATTGTAATAACTATGTACGGTGCTGGATTGGTATTAGACTTATCAGGGTGATCACTGACCAAGTTATATAATGTCTAATCACTTGGTTGTACACGTGAAACTAACGTAATATTGTATGTCAACTGTAATGGAAAAATAAAAATTTAATGAAGATTGCATTTTCCTAAATAGTACAGTAAAGCTTCCAGTGACAGCCTTTATAAATAAAGAGCTCCTAGAGATCATCACTTAACTGATGGGAAAATAAAGAAACTGAGGCCCAGATTAGCTGAATGGCTTAAAGCTGACTAGAGACAAAAACAAAACACAATATTTAGAAATCATTTCTATAGGTGTTAATGGTAGCATCAAAACTGGAACCCACAACTCTTAGTTCTCAGTCCACTGTTTTCTCTTTTAACTTTTCTCATAATAACTTTCTTCTTTAAAATATATATATATATTTTTTTAATTGATTTTTAGAGAGAGAGAGAGAGACAGATCTATTTGTTGTTCCACTTATTTATGCATTCATTGGTTACTTCTTTTGTGCGCCCTGACCAGGAACTGAACCAACAACTGTGGCTCATAGGGACAATGCTCTAACCAACTGAGCTACCCGGCCAGGGCTTAGAGGTACCTCACAGGTCTCAAGGGTGTCCCCGGGCAACCACTGCTACCTACGGCTTGAACCACAAAGCCCCACTTCAGCTAGAACTGTACCCAGATTACTTCACATTTACGTGATTTCCTTAAAAATTTAATTTGAAGTTATTCTAGGACTAAAAGGCTGAAAACTGCTGAAATGCATGCACCACACTGCATTTTCCTTAGGCATAAGTTAAAGACTAAATTCCTGTTCAAAAGGGGATTCAGCAAAAAAGTCAATTTTTATCATGAGCAAGAAAAAAAAAGAAAAACCCAGTTTCATGTCTGTTCACCCTCCAGCACGCATTGTAGAGTGGTCCAATAAACCTTTCAGGAATGATGGGGATACTTTCTCTGTTGCACAACACTGTAGCTGTTAGCCTTGTGTGGTTATCAAGCACTTGAGATGAGACTAGTATAACCGAGGAGCTACATTTTAAATTGTATTCATGTTAAATTAACAGCTACCAGTGGCTAGTAGCTACCATAGAGAGCAATACAGGTCTAGGTGATGGACACCAATGTCAGAAACTCAAAATCCTGTAGCAGTGTAGGAACCCCAGCCACCTACTCCAACTCTTGACGAGTCGCCTCTTGAGGGCTCTAAAGAATCAAAGCATATAAACACAGGCAAGGGCAGACTGGTGTGATTGCTACAAACACAGCATTTCTCTCACAGGCAGTGTCCTTTTAAAGGAAACAGAACAAAGGCCACAGCGTAATGCTTCATCTGATAGTCCCTTACTGCATGAAAGAAACACAGAAACAACATAAAACATTCTTTTAAGTAAAATGCATGGCAAATCCAATGGTGATTAAAAAGAAATTCCACCAGTCCCACCTGAAAGTCAATCTTAAAAATGACTTTTACATGTGGGTAAATAAATATTCTAATTGTGGTTTGAATGACTAAGTGTTTTTTAGACCACAGGTACAGAATGATGACCTTAAAGCAAATGGCTCATTTTATCAAGAAATAAAGAAGTCATTCACCCTTTGGACATAGTATAAGTTAGCTGTAATTCATATGAGCTACTTTATCTGCAAATATCATGAAAATAAATGTGATTATCAGAGACCGTTCCTACCTAGAGAATATAATGTTCAACAATGAAATCACCTAAAACTTACATTAGAAGGCTTTGTTTCATACAAAATACAATACGTTCTGCTACAATATCCTCCGTGTGACTGAGTACTGATTCCCAAGAGTGATGTATGTGACCAAACAAAGCATCTTCCTACAAGCCAGAGAATGCCCTCACTTTCGAACAGGTGCATCTACTGAAAGGGCTGCCAACACTTCACACTGAGTCTCATCCTTCTTACACCTGTTGAGACAATAGCACTTGGAACCATTACCCCATGTTGGCAAGGAAGGAGTTGCCAGGGCCTGTTGGAGATCTGGGTCTGTCCTGTTCCTCATACATGGGGGGAGGAATGGCAGCTTTGGAAGACTGTGAGCGAGGTCTTGAATCCTCTTCATAAGGAAATTCTCGGGGTACTGTTGGATAAAAATAAAATAGGTTTACTGAAATACTACAAAAAATTCTGAACTGCACTTGTATAAATCAGTTCTCTTAAATTAACTGACATTTTTAGTTTACTATATGGAGTGAGAAAAAAAAACAAAATCCATTTTATAGCCTCTGTATAACTTTTTAAAATCAGAGGTGTGACACAATTTTTTAAATTCTAGTTTTGTTACAGTTGTTTATCATCCCCTCAAATGTCCTTTTATATCTTACTGAAATGTTATCCCTTTAAAAAAAAAGATTTTATTTATTTTTAGAGAGAGGGGAAGAGGGGGAGAAAGAAGGAAGAGAAACATCAATGTGTGGTTGCCTCTCACGTGCCCCGTACCAGGGACCTGGTCTGCAGCCCAGGCATGTGCCCTGACTGGGAATCAAACCAGCAACCCTTTTGTTCGCAGGCCGGCACTCAATCCATTGAGCCACACCAGCCAGGGCTGAAATGTTATCCTTTAAAAGTACTCTTAAATGACAATTTCTGTCTGAATCCTTAAGACTTTTGTACGTTCCAGGTAGATCCAATCAAACTCCCTTCTGAATCCCATAGCATCTTGTATACCTGTCTCAGGACTCTAATCTTACTACTTCATTTGCCTAGCCCAGAATAAAGGTCTTTGAGGTTATGGACCATATTCCAGAGCAGTGGTTTTCAGCCCTACCTACATAGTAAAATCAATAAGGAAGCTTTAAAAAAGAAAAATCCAAAAATAAGCAAATAAATAAATAAAAACACACATGCTTGGGCCCCACTCCCAGAGATTGGTTTCAGTTGGGTTTATGGTTTGCCAGGTATTTTCACACAAAATGTATTTAACAATACTTTTTAAATTATCTTCTTTAAAAAGAGAAAATAAATAGTGGAACAGCTATTAAAAAGCACTAGGGATGATTATATTTTCTTGGAAAAGTCTAGATATGGTCCAACACAGAGAATAGCAAGATGACCTAGAATGATATATCGAAGTTCAGTTTCAACCCACAAATTATAGAAAAGATCACTGAGGGGGAGAAACAGTGGGTGGGTGTGTTCTAGCAATGTAAGTGAAGGCATACAGCCTGTGCACTGAAATCGAAACTAATGGCACAAAAATATAATCAAAAAGGCACTGCCACCTTGTGGAAGGTCATGAATTTCACAGCCTCTAAACTACCCAGTACACAAATTAAAAATTGAGGAGCTATTCTTTGTTTTAAACTAACTCAAAGTACAAAATGTTGGAGAAGACAAAATAAATTAAAAAGAAAAAAAGAATCTCACTGTATAAAAATCCAAGTCTCGGAAACTGGCATTAAAACTTCTAACATAGCCCTGGCTGGTGTGGCTCACTGGACTGAGTGCCGGCCTGCATACCAGGGGGTCACTGGTTCAATTCCCAGTCAGGGCATATGCCTGTACTGCAGGCCAGGTCCAGGGAGGGGGGGCGCATATGAGAGGCAACCACACATTGATGTTTTCTTCCTTTTTCTCCCTCTCTTACCATTGCTAAAAATAAAGAAATAAAATCTTTAAAAACAAAAAAGAAAACCCCCCATTTCTAAAGTATAAGGGGTGGAAGGGAGCTTCAGCCTCAGGAACCCATGCAGGGTTTCATGGTTAGGGTCAGAGGATGGCCGCTGGCCATGCAGGTAACATGGCCAATAGAAGCTAAGACTATCTACGGCAAAATTTTTATCTAAATAAAAGACGGGAAGTAACGAATACATACACTCTTTGTCTTTCTCTACAAGAGAAGTAGGTGGTGCGATGGCAGCTCCTCCCATACCTGCAAAAACATAAATTCCACTGTTTAAAGGAACACTGTAGTTGCCAGACTCTCAAGGACTGTGACACAATCCCACCCTCCAAAGAAAGAAAAAAAGACCTGCTACTTCATCCCTCCATCTAACACCTAAAGAATTCAGTATCTGAATCTAGTGAGGATTAAAAATGTAGAAAACTGGGAAAAGCCAAACAAAATTGTTTTTCATAGCAGGCATTCAAGATCCCCAGAACATAGTTAATAAGATGAAAGAACATAATCCAGAGAATTAGCAGTTACTTAAAAAATAGTAACGTAATTATTTACTGAGAGCATGTTAACCACCAGGTTCTCTCATAACATCTCATTTAGTCTTAATAAACCTTTGAAGCAGGTATTTCTGTGTCCATTTTTCAGAGGAGAGTTAGTGAGCAGAGACAATAAAATGCAGCGCCCAGTGATGCCAAGCTTTACCCCACAATATACTACACTCCATTCCAGGGTGCAAACCACTGGAACTAAACACCTATTTGGAAATGTGGGTACTTCTGGTTTCTCCAGAATCTGTTACGTGTTGTCACCATTCATGTTCACGTTTCCTGGACAGAGAATGGTGAACACAAACCAACCAAAATTACTCCATTTGCTATCCCACACAAATAGAGAACATGGATGGGGAACATAAGGAATTTTTCATTAGGTATAACTTAATCACCCACAAAATAGTCCAAAAAATAATAAAATGTAAATAAACAAACAACAACAACAACAACAACATAAAAACCTGACTACAAAGCCAGTGCTACACCAGCATGAAATATTCCACAAAAGAAATTCCTCCAAAGCCAACATACACACATCATGATTAAGAGGCCTGGAATAAACAAATACTTAAGGAGAAATAGTAATAAAACTTTCTTATATTTCTTTTGAAATACCTCCTATTATCATTTTTCAATCTTGTCATTAAGACCTAAGTGATTATTGGTTGATTGTGAAATTAGCACTAAAGAGTTCAGTATAAAAAATTCAGGGCGATTACTAACAATCTGCTACTGATCAGGTTCAGATATAAGCATCATCTGTTAACAGCAGTATACCTAACAGGCATAATACTATTACTTCCCTAATATTCAATGTATAGTTCCTGTTAAGGTTCAAAAAACTAAATGGCCCTTATAGAGAAGGCATACCTCCTTACAGAAAGGGCAGCCAATCTGTAAGCTGAAAAAATGAGACCAACAATTATTCAACCTATATGCTGGATTCTAAAAAGTTAATAAAAACCAAACACTTGTTGATTAATGAGATAATGGATATAAGAGGTTTAACATCAATACCTGACACACCGAGCACACTCAAATGTTAACTATACTCCCATTAGAAAAACAATGTAGTGCCTGACAATATTAAGCATGTACTAAAAAGTATTCTTTTGTTGCTTTGTTGTTGTTGAGGCATAACTGACATCTAATACTAGTTTCAGGTGTACAAGATAATGATTCGATATTTGTATATATTGTCGAATGATTACCACAATAAATCCAGTTAATATCTGTCACCATACATAATTACAATTTTTTCCCTATGATGAGAACTTTTAGGATCTACTCTCTTAGAAACTTTCGAATATGCAATACATTATGAACTATAGGCTCCATGCTATACATTACATCCTCATGACTTATTTTATAACTGGAGGCTTGTACCTTTTGAGCCCCTTTACCTTTTTTTCCCACTCCCCACCCCTGGCAACCAACAATCTATTCTCTGTGTACACGGGCTTGATTTTTGTTGTTGTTGTTGTTCTGTATTAAGTTCTCTATAAATACATTTAATTCATACCTTCACTGAAAGATAAGAATTCTAAATTATTAAAAACTCACTCTTTTCCAACTCGATTAGTATTTTAAAATTTAAATTAAACCCTAAGACAATCTTGGCTATATATAAAATAGAGTTCATGTATGTGAAAATATACTCCAGCTTCACAAAAACATTATTCTCAGGTTGTATATTAAAGATGACTACGTTACAACGAGGATTTCAGATAGATGAAGACCTTGGATAAGACGAACAGGGTACCTGTATCTTATAGAACACTTCTCTCCTTTATGCCTTAGATTTCCCACCATTAAAATGGGGATAACCACAGAACCCACTCTGCGTTGTCGTGTGGTGTAAAGGAGATAATCTACAAAAGTGCTTAGAAGAGAGCCTAGTACCAAGCAGACAAGTAGAAGATTTACCTTCTCACTTAAATCTCAATCTATCAACCAAATTCATCAATAAATCAAGGAAATCCCAATAATCAAAACATGACAAAGCTAAAATAAGCAGCACTCAACAAACACTATTTAACTGTCTAGTGATCACTAAGGATTTAGCTCTTAACACAATTACAATTCTGCTTGTAAAGTTTTAGAGCTAAAAGGAGCCTTAAGAACTAGTTCAAATTCTTGTCTTCCTGCTCTCCAGATGACATTGAGAAAAACCAATGTCCAGGGAAGCTGGGTGATGCCCTCAATTTCACGTATGTCAGTGGCAGATGTTCTGGAAACAAGAGCCTTGACTCTTCATTTAGTGTTTAACAGAAATGAAGCTGGACACAGAGAATAGGTCAGTGTGACTGCGCTACAAGTAAAAAAAAAGTGTGTGTGTATTTTAAGATATGCTCAAAGTGTCCACTCAATAAATGTTAGAGAGTAGGTGGGAAGCTCAAAGAATATATGTGAAAACTCATTATAATTAAGGCTGTATGCAAATGTGGATTGCTGGGATTCCTAAGAGAAAATTACTTAAATCAATGTCGACTGAACTATTTATCATATTAAGTATGAAAAGCAAAGAGTGGAGCTGTACCATATTGGAAATATAATATTTGTGTTCATGCCTTACTTCTTTTTCTCCTCTCTCGTTCATAATCTTCATCTTCATCAGAATCTGGATCTGGTCGTCTTGAAAATCCACTAGCTTCATGTCGGTCTTTACGCCGCCTGTGATAATAAAAGAACCCATATTCATCACAGACAAGCCAATTTAGAGATGAGAACTCAAAAGAAGGCATATTGGCTTTCTCTTGGCTAGAAAATACCCGACTCCTCCCCTTCACACTAAACTACTAACGTGAGGAGGGGTGTGTGCACAATCAACTGGTTGAAGACCACAGTAGCAAAAGTGTGAGAAGTTAAAAAATCCAGAACATAAACTGAACACATTTAATAGGTACACAAGTAGCAAGAAAAACGTTTCCTTGACATTTACCGATTTTAATTTTAAAGCATATCAACATAAGTAATAGTGTAACAATTTCGATTCTCTAGAACAGTGATATTTCAGTGTCCCGAAAGAGGCACCCTGTTGTACCCCAAGAATTTTTTAAAACATGCACTACCTATTTAGTCAGGGGCACTGACCTCTTTTCCCTTAGATTATCAAATAAAAAAAAAAAAGAAAGACAATAATCAACATAACAACAGCTGTCTGCTATGAATGAATCAAAATTACACCTATTTTTTGTCAGACTGGCAAAAAAATATATTTTTTGGTATGTCGCAGAATTTCAGTAATTTGTTTATGCGTGCCATAAGATTAAAAAAGGCTAGATTAAAAAGAGATTAAAAAAGGCTAAAAGTTGCTGCTCTAGAACATGCCTTCACTGCATGAAATGATTAAATAAATAACGAGAAATACTGTATTAATATTTTATGAACAATTTAACAATATTCAATATTTTTATTTATTGATTTTTTAAAAAGATTTTATTTATTTATAGAGAAGGGAAGGGAGAAAGAGAGGGAGAGAAACATCAAGGTGTGGTTGCCTCTCACAAATCCCCAACTGGGGACTTGGCTCACAACCCAGGCATGTGCTCTGGTTGGGAATCAAACCAGCGACCCAGTGACCCCTTGGTTTCGCAGGTCGGCACTCAATGAGATGAGCCACACCAGCCAGGGCTGATTTTTTTTTTTTTTGAGAGAGGCGGGGGAAGGGAGAGGGAAAGAGGGACAGAGACAACCTGCTGCTCCACTCATCCACACATTTACCAGCTGATTCCTGCCTATGCCCTGACTACGGATCGAATCCATAATCTTGGAGCATAAGGATGACGCTCCAACCAACTGAACTACTCAGCCAGGGCAATATTCAATATTTTGAAAAGAAAAATCACAAACAAATCCTTGTTGCCAATATTAAAAAAAAACAAAAAACAAATAAAAGATGCATACGTTTTTAAAAATTCCATCTTAAAAATAAACAATTTAAGTATTCTGGCATAGTTATGATTATAGAAGCATAGAAAAGAAGCTACTGTTCAATACTAGGATTCTAAGTTACTTTTCTAACAACTCACCCAAAATATATACTTTAAATTTTCTGTTATCTATACATGAAATTTGCTCTAGAGTTTGTTTTCAGGCTGGGATATAGCAACTAAAATTTTTTAAAACCAGTTTGATTCTTTCTGATGAGTGCTCAAATCAACTATGAAAACTAATTTCAGCCTAAGGGCAGCACTGAAGCTCATTCATTAACATTCTTATAAATACAGGGTAAAGCACAAATAATACCCCTTTTAGATTACGAAAGCTCTGATTACAAAATCATAAGCATGTAATTCTGTAACATAACAATATCATACTCAAGCACACCATATGACATTTTACGTGAAATGTTCAAATTAAAACTATAAATTATTATACCCATATTATTACCCTGCCAACCACATTCGAGCAGGCCTTACTTCTGCCAGACCCTGTATTTCAAATGTAAAATATCCCCAAATCCAAACAAAGCCTTACTTTTCTCTCTCTTCTATTTCTTTTTGTCGTTCCAGCTCCCGCTGTCTCTGTCGTTCCTCTCTTTGGCGCTTCACCACTTTCTCATAATCATTAGGAAACATAGGATCATATTCATCAGCTAAGGGAATCAAAACTTCTCCTGCAGAAAATCCACTGGGTACAGGATCCTAAGGAAGATAAAAATACCAAGGTATCATCCTCATGTCTTAAAATTTTATCCACAGAATTAAGAGAAAGGAATATGAGGATTGGAAGGAGTCTGATGGCCATCTGTCTCCTTTGTTTTATAGATGAGGGAACAAATATTGAAGATTTAGTGACCTGACATTGTCACACACCTCACCAGGCAGCAGCAAAACCATGACAAAACAAGTATTTCATCCTTTCCTTATAACTAAAAATCAGGAAACACTGTGATTCAATGAATAAAAGAAATCAGAAAAATAACTGTAGTCACCTCCCAGGTCCTATAACTGGAAAATTTACACAAATCTATTAAAACATAGGGCCCCCGGAGGGGCAGTTAATGAATTTGTATTCATATAAAAGATATTTTAAAAATGCAAAGGTACATAAACAAGATCTCCTTTCAGTTATTATTAAGGGAGGAGAGAAATTAATAATCAGCCACTCAATTTACGTAGTACTATTATCACAAAGTTTCTACTGAAGAAACTGTCAATATGAAATTTGAAATCAAATTATTTTTACTGTATAAACCCTACTGAGTTTAACAATGAGGTATCCTTCTCTGAATGCCATAAACAATGCAATTTGTTGATTTTAAAAATTAAAATGCTGAAAACCTCAATGATGGGGAGGGTGGATAAAACTCAAATACTCATATATTGTAGATGATATTGTATACTAACACAGCTCTGCTGCAAAGCACTACAATAAATTCGCAATAAAAATGACTGATCTCTTAATGCCATCTCAGGAAATCTATTCTAAGAAAATAATTTTACATGCATAGAGCACTCTCTGTGGAGATATTCATTAGTGTTATTTATGATGACAACATAAAAGCAGATCTAGATGGTTCTACAGTTAGGAAACTCTTGTATAAATTACAACACACTCACATGATGGGAATACTTCACAAGTAAAAATTGATTATGAGGGATTTCCAGCCAAGATGGAGGCGCAGGTAGACACGCTTTGCCTCCTTGCACAACCATAAGGATGACAACCAATCTAAAAACAAAACAAAACAAAAAAACCCAGAACTGCCAGAAAATCGAACTGTATGGAAGTCCAACAACCAAGGGTTTAAAGAAGAAACATTCACCCACACGGGTAGGAGGGGCAAGACTGGGAGCCAGGGCAGAGGACACAGTGTGGCAAAGCAAGTCAGCGAAGGTCAGCAGAGCAGCCAGCAGAACAGAAGGTCCTACACTCATGTGCAGCAGATAAAAACTGGGAGAGACAACTGGGGAGTAAGTAATCCCAGCCCCAGGCCAGACCTCAAAGCCCATGGTTCCAAGGCTGTGAAATACAGCCTCATAACCTCTGGCTGTAAAAACCAGTGGGGTTGCGGCAGTGGAAGAAATTTCTGGTCTCTCTGGAGAGTCCGTTTAAAGGGCCCACAGAGTCCTAGAATATACACAAACCAACCCACTTGGGGAATCAGCACCAGGGCAGCAGCTAGCAGGGTGCCAGTCACTTACAGGAAGTGGGGGAAGTGACTGCAAACAGGGCGGGAACCAGCAAGTGGCACTGTTCCCTCCTTGACCCCTTCCCCACTTTTAGCACCACAAAGAGGCAAAGCTGGTTGCCCCACCCTGGTGAATACCTAAGGCTCCATCCCTTATAACGGGTGCACCAACAAGGGGAGTAAAAGCAGCTCTACCTAGTACACAGAAACACAAGGAGGTTGCCAAATGGAGGAGACATAGAAATGTAGCCCAAATGAAAGAAGAGATCAAAACTCCAGAAAAAGTACTAAGTGACACAGAAATACTCAACCTATCAGATGCAGAGTTCAAAACACTGGTGATTAGGATGCTCAGAGAAATGACTGAGTACAGCTGCAAAATAAAGGAAGACATGAAGGTTATACAAAGTAAAATAAACAGGGAACCAAAAGTGAAGGGAAGGAAGCCAGGATTTAAAACAACAATTTGGAACAAAAGGAAGAAGTAAACATTCACCTAGAACAGAAAGAAGAAACGAGAATTCAAAAAAAAAAAAATGAGAAGAGGCTTAGGAACCTCTGGGACTTTAAACGTACCAACATCCGAATTATAGGGGTGCCAGAAGGAAAAAAGGAAGAGCAAGAAATTGAAAATTTATTTGAAAAAATAATGAAAGAAAACTTCCCCAATTTGGCAAAGGAAATAGTCATACAGGCCCAGAAAGCTCAGAGCCCCAAAGCGAACTCAAAGAGGGCCACATCAAGACACATAATTAAAATGCCAAAGGTTAAAGATTAAGAGAGAATCTTAAAAACAGCAAGAGAAAACGAGGGAGTTACCTACAAAGGAGTTCCCCTAAGATTATCAGCTGATTTCTCAAAAGAAATCTTGCAGGCTAGAAGGGACTGGCAAAAAGTATTCAAAGTCATGAAAAGCAGGGACCTACAACTTAGATTACTCTATCCGGCAAAGCTATCATTTAGAATTAAAGGGAAGATGGAGGGTTATAAGCAGGAAGGGGGAAGGAAGGTAATGGAGGGAAAGGTACAGAGAATAAGAAGCATAACTGATAGGTACAAAATAGATGGGGACATTAAGAATAGCATAGGAAATGGAGAAGCCAAAGAAATTATGTGTATGACCGATGGAGGTGAACTGGGGGAGTAGTACTGGAGGGAATGAGGGGTACCAGGTGGAGGGGGGCAAAGGAGAAAAATAACGGGACAACTGTAATAGCATAATAAAATATACTTAATAAAAAAATTGAGTATGGAAACTTGTAACAAGAAAAAAAATGCTTGTTTAAATTTTGGGGTAGGCAATATTATAGGTTCTACAATCAATACACAGTAACAGAAAATGATGAAGCAGCTTGAGGAGATGTAGCAAGAAAAAGTTATGTGGTGAGTATGTGGTAAAACCATAAAATGGCTAAGAATCCCCCCAAAACACCTCCACGTGGGGTGCTCTTCCCTCTATACAGATTATTAGGCTGCAGTAGTACCAGTTCTCCCAGCCAAGAAAAAGCAAGATAGGGAAGCAAGTGGATTCCAAACTAGAATAATCAAAACTGTGAGGATAAGAAAGAAAATAAAGAAGGGAGGGGGTATGCAACTGAAAACTGTGTCTCAGCTTGATTGGGGTCCTTTCTAATAGTTGATGGGGGTGTGGCTAGGAAGAGTACTTTGCTAAGAAACAGTCAGTAATAATAGCATATCCTATCACTAACCTGTGGGTCATTTCTCATCAAGCAACTTGTGTGCGTGGTGCTATTTAAACTACCTCTATGGTATTATTTGAATGACATCTATGGAAGAATAAATGTATACCTAGAGTAGGTGTAATTTTAAATATAAACTTGTTTAGTTCATTTGCCCCTCATTAACTATGATCTGCAATTATTCGTTTCCAGATCTTCCTCATCCTCCCTAACCCATTTACAAAGTTGTCTATGTCTATTTCTTAGTTTTTAAGCTTATGTAGAATCACTGAGATGATAAAGGGTAGGCTGGTAAACTTTTCTCTATTTTTAATATTTTATTTTAATCCATGACAAAACAATGAATACCAATATTTTTTATTATAAACAAACTATATAGCCAGCATTAAGCAAATTAAGTAAACTACAGTATACCCACATGAGGGAATACAGTGAAGTCATTAAAATACTTTTTGACACAGACCGACAGTCAACATATAGTAAGCAAAATAAGCAAGTTAAAGAACAGGAGGTAGAGGAGGCATAGGATAGGAAGATATTCCAAAATATAAACTTTTTAACTTCTGGGTAGAATTGAAGTCACTTGTTTTTCTTTTTGTGTATCACGGGTTTCTGATTTTTCTATAATGAACTACTTTACTTTAAAAAGCTAAATGTTTTAAACTTGATAAACAAAAGTAAAAAGTTAAGTTGAAAATGATACTGACAAGACTGCGAAGGCCTACTGAGGGGACTGTGTTCAGGGACACATGCATAAAATAAGACACAGAGTAAGCAGGAGGGCCTGTCAAGATCAGAGGTGGGGTTTACCTTTAGGCCGGCTGCTACATGAGGTGGGGTGTCCACAATCTGCCGGTCGTCTGAAGAGCCGCCACGTTTTAGGTCGATTACTGGGGCAAGGACAGTACTTTGTTTTGTTCTCTGGCTCTAAAATCATCGAAAAACAAGAAGAGTGTACTGAGCCTTCAAATTAAAATCCATATGATTTGTAACAAAGGTTTTTTGGGGGGTCTCTGTAACGAACCTTTCAGATTCTGCAACGAGAAAACCATAATCTTAAAATAAACTTTTATGAGGGGGGACCCCCCCCAAAACCCCGGAATTATCTTCTGGAGGACAGGCCCCTTGTAGTACAGGCTTCCCCTGCTAGGTGAACCCATCTGTATCAGTGTACCAACTGGCATTGTTGTAAGAGGCTGCGTCTGGCTTCAGTGAATTTTTTTCGAAGGCTCTTTCAACACATTTTCCCATTTCATTATGGGGGATTTACCAGAATACCTGCCCACACTGAGGTGAGTGTTCTGCAGTTTTGACCAAAAACAGCATGACCCCTGTACTCCCACCCCTCCTATTCACCTGATCTTGCAGCAAGAGACTTTTGTTTCCCCAGATAAAAAAAGTCCTCAAAGGGAAACATTCTGCCAATAAGGAAGAGGTGAAACAACAAACGGCAGAAACACTAAAAGGCACCAAAATTGACAAGTTCAAAATCTGTTTTGGGCAGTGGGAAGAATGTTTCGAGAGATGTATTGCATTAAATGGAGAGTACTTGGAGGGCAACTGAAGTTTAAACAAGCAAGCATAAATATAACACATTTTTTATTATTCCATTTTTTGGGGTCCCCCTCATAATTCAATTGTTACTGTAACAACATACTAGTTTCACCAGCCCATTTTCTCTTTCAACACAAATTTCCTCCACTGTAAAAGATTTATAGTAAACTTAGTTTTATTTGAATGTGCATGTGATACCAGATCTACAATGGATTTTCCTTTGACCAGGAGGGCAAATCTGTAACAGCATGTTACACTTTTTGACAAGCGTGGGTCTTTCAAAGAGGGTGGGTATTTTTTTATGTGCTGGGCAAAAAATACTTGTGGATGAGTGTTTTTCCTCCCAATAGAATATAAAATCCTGCCCTACCTCTTTTATTATGAACCTACAGAAAAAAACTTTTTTAAGATAACAGGATCATTCAGATACCACCAACCATTGTTAACATTTCACCATATTTGTTTTCACCTACACCTATATTTTATGCTAAACCATTTGAAAGAAATTTGAAAACACTAAGACACTTTATCCTTAATCCCCTAAAATTATGAACATTCCCTTACATTACCACAACACTATTACCACACCTAATAAAATCAACTAATTCCCTGTATCATTTCCTATGCAGTTCACATTCGGATATTCCAAGCTGTCTCCAAAATGTCTTCTAAATTCTTGATTTCATTTTGAACCAAGGATGCCGCCAAAACTCTGCAATGTATTTGGTCTTTAACTCTTGATTTAGGAAAATCCTCCCTCTTTGTTGTCATCATTGTTGTTATCATTATCATCATCATCAACATTTTTATCTTTTTTTTCTCTGACACGGTCTTGTAAAATGCTGTACATTCTACATCAGTCTGATAAATTCCTGGTGGTCTAATTTCACGTACTCCTCTATGCCCTGCAATTCCTGAAAATTGAGTTAAATCTTAATTAGGTTAGAGTAGTGCTTTTTGGCAAGAACACATCAGAAGCGAGGCGGTGTGTTTCATCTTGCATCACCCCAGCAAGCACCCAAGGTCAGGTTGTCTGTTAGTAATCGTAAATGTGATTAGATGGGTATAGTGGTAACCACTTGATCTCTTGGTTATAAAGGTTTAATTCCCCCCTCCCTTTGCAAGTTAAAGTGTTATACATTTTCATTGTTATCACTACAAAAGGGTCAAAATAAGCCACCATCTCCCTTGAATTTAACATCACTTACAATTTGAAGCAAACAAATTTAATCCAATCATTAAATATACAATACCAAAGTTTTAAGGACAATGGGGGGGAATTATCAGAACCATACATTTTTCTATTCGATATATATGTTTTAAAATGGAGATACAGATGAAACCATAGTTTCATCTTTTGGTTTGTAGGCAACATTTTCTCATCCAAATACCATTACAGATTTGGTTAGGCCAAATCTGTGCTGAGTAATTAATCAGTAAATTAAACAGCCTAAAACAATCAATGAAACGTATCTTCACTTCCCTTCAAGAAAAACACAACATTAACTTCACATAGCAATCTCAAAAGATGTTAAAAGTTAGCAGAAATTACTTCATAAGCAACTATTTATTTTGACCAATTACAAAAAAATCTCTTTGAAATTTCAACAGATTTCCTGAAATTAATGTATTTGAATAAGTGAAAAGATGATAAGCATAAATAAAACAGACTGACGCAGGTAACAGAGAAGACGTCTAAGAGTCTAGATTTCATATAAAAACATAATTCCTTGCTTATCAGCATCCACCTCTTTACTCTTCATGTGAATAAAATAAATGGTACAGAAAAATCAGTATGTGATCAATAAATTTTGACTTTTTAATATATTTATTTTTTAGAAGAATCTATTTTCTCAATTGTATTTTATACAAGCTGCCTTTTAACCAATAGTTTATAATTACGCACTAGCTGGATAGAGTAAGTGATACTGAAGTACTTGGCAGAAAGAAACAAATTATCTAGGATTTTAAAAAGACTGGTTGCAAGTAGTACACAAAGCTGACAATTTTTAAACTGGCAATAAAAAATTACCCCTAGTAGTTTCTAATTTGTTTATCTCTAGAATACTCTGACTTCTGTTCTTCTATCTCCTATTTGTTATCTTCCACTGAACTAAGATTGCCCACACATCTGTGTTTATGTTACTAAGATGAGAACTGCTCTTTGGAGCCACGTTGTAAGAGAAGATTAGGCCTTCAAGAATAAAATACATGAAACATAAAACCTTATTTATACACCTAACATACAAAACAAAAGTTACATGAAACTGCCCTGGCTGGTGTTGTTCAGTGGACTGAGTGCTGGCCTGCAAACCAAAGGGTCGCTGGTTCAATTCCCAATCAGGACACATGCCTGGGTTGCAGGCCAGGTCTCCTTGGGTGAGGGGGTGCCCAAGAAGCAACCACACATTGATGTTTCTCTTCCTCTCTTTCTCCCTCCCTTCCCCTCTCTCTAAAAAATAAATAAATATCTTTTTAAAAAGAGAAAGAAAATACCTTCTAATAGGTATCCTCAGACAGATAAGATAAAATATAGTATCCATACAACAAGTACAAAATGACGCAGAAATGAATTAGGGAAGAAGAAAAAAAAGTTACATGAAACTTATAAAATTTTAAAAAATTAAATCAATTTCTGAAAAATTAAAAGAACAAGACTTGCTTTGTTAATAATTTTCCTTTCGTGTAGGATGAAAGCTTATTTTAAAAAGACAAAATTCCATCTCTTTAAAAAGAAATAATGCATAAAAAATTTAAACCTTGTAATGATGAATGTGAAAAAGACAAAAACTCTAATCAATTGACAAAACAAAATTAAATTTTAAGACAGTGTTGCTTTACCTGTAGGTATCCTAATCCTAAAAGCCTTTCATAATACTCAGCAATCAAATGTTAGAACTTCAACGAAAGTATCTATTGATATAGTGAAAGAAAACAATTCCAACTTAAAAAAACCATTTATTATGGAAAATTTCAAACATAAAATTAAAGAGAATGATTAAAAAATTCTTAAGTCTCTATCACTCAGCTTAAACAACTATCAACTCATGGCCAATTCTGTTTCACGTACATCCTTATCTTCCCTGCCCCAGACCAAATGATTTTTAAAGTAAATCTCAGATATTACATCATTTTATCAGTAAATATTTCAATATATATCTTGAAAGCATTTTTTAAACTTTTTCATTATAGCCTTCCCCCTCCTCATCAAGGAAACTTTCAATAATTTCGTCCTACCTATTAAAAAAAAATACCACAGATATACTATATCTATTTACGTACTTTACTATGTATATCAGAGCCTTACACATAAAAAGAGCAAACTTTTTTTTCATACTCTTAGGATCAGTATTTACCCCATTTGGAAGAATTTGGCCTCCACTGGGGGATGCATGCTCCAAAACATAAGGGCCTTTAGAACAGTGAGCAAACCATAATATCATTCTCATTCCTAAAAGTATTTTAGGAATGCTGCTGTCAGTAACATTTAATATCAAAAATAAGTTCAAGGATGTTGCCAATGCCCAACGTGTATACAACAGGAGCAGAAACAATGACCTCTACACTATACACACCTGACACATTCACAACCAATCTGAGCCCTCAATAACGCATACACATTATTATAGCTCAGTAATTACTACAGAGCTTCCTTTCTCAAAGTGCTGATTCCAAACTACCCACAACTTGGAATGCTATCAAAAATACATATAACTGGGGCCCTAACCCAGAACCAAAATTTAACAGAATATCAAGAATATGGCTACTACAGCAACATTTTAACCAAAATCTCAGTAATCATAGACATAATGAAGCTTGAAAACCTCTATCACTGCTGGAAATGGAGAGCACTGCCTTTCTCCATTGGAATCCCTGCAACAGTTCTTGTATTCCTAGTTGAGAGAAGCAAAATGATCTTAAACTCCTTATTACTCTCTACACAGAGCCTCTCTCCCAGTAATTGTTTAACCTTAAATAATCGATAAACAGGCAGAAGAGCAAGCTAAAACCATTATTCTTCTTAAACTAAGGAGGAAACTGCTCTGTAGGCTTCTACTTTCACTCATGGGCTTATCTTACCTTCGCTTGAGTGAGGGCTGCCTTCTTCACCTGAAGCTGCGACTGCAGAAGTTTGAAGTTTTTGGACCAGCCTTCCGTTTTGGAGTCACTGGTCTCCACTCCCAGGTCGTCATACAGGGACATCTTTTCAGTTTAATGCTGAAAGGCAAGGGGGAGGGGGGAATAAGATTTTTAAAATGCAAAATGCAGTACAGATTTCAAATCTTTTCGAGTTAAAAACAACTCCCTTTTAAGGAATTTTAAGGTAAAATGTATTTAAAGTGATTCCCCTAGTCCAGGAACCTTCACTGACAGAAGCCAAAACATCTGATAGCACCAATCAGTTCCCTTGATAATACGCATGTATGATTTTAAAAATAAACTTCTAGAATAAGATCATATGGTCAAGGAATTCGTGAGTGAAATTGGTCTGTTCTACAGCATATAATGAGCTAAAGAGGGAAGCTCTAAGTTCAGGACATTATTAATTACATACATCCAATTTAAAAAGTTCTCTTTGGTCTCAACAGCAAAAAGTTGAAGCCTTACAAAAACATCAGGCTCATTCAGCACAATTAGCTACCGTTTTGTAGAGAAAAAATTTAAACATAGGCCTAGAAGTTTTAAAGAAGCAGAAGTGATCTCACAGAAATAGGTTAACCAAATTCTTCTTGAGGGGAGAGTAGAGGGTTAGATCTTAAGTATCCTGACTTCCTCATGACATTGATAACAAAGAGATAACCATTCTACATGTGAATGGTCAATACACAATATCCCTGCAGAACAGAGGAATACAAGATAACAATGAAAACAAAGTCAACAATAGTTAACATTTATTAAAACTTATCTGGCCAGGGTGGCGGTAAATGCAGTATTTGCTATAGGAGCCTAGCACTAGGTTACAGATGGGGATCTGAGTGGGACTTCAGGAGATGAATCTGCTGGGTCACCTTGGGAAAACTCATCTCAAACCCAGCCAGGTGAACTCCACACCCCTTGCTAGTAAATCCCTACTGCTACCTTTGGAAAAAACCTCAACACTCTGAAACCCACAATATGACCCACTTCTCAAACAACAATCTTTCTCACAGATGGGGGGAATTTTTTTTTAATTGAAATCTCTAAATTGCAAATAAATGCTTAGCACAGGTAGCGTTCCATTTATGGATTTACTCCAAAAGTCTGACAGTTCCCAGGCCCAGGCAGCATTTTGCCATAGAAACCATGGTATACAAAACTGGTTCCACCTTTGTCTTTGTCCCAGGAATAGGTGATGTAGACAAGAAGGAAAATATTTAACTTCCTCCCAGGGTTACATTGGACTCAGGGCAAAAATTTCTCTGTGGTCAATGCTTGCTTCTCTGCCTTTGTGTGACTGATATGCTAAGGCCCTGTTGCCCCAACAACCTGGCTGACCTTGGTTCCACTTTTTTTGTGTGGGATTGGGTGACAGGAGTGGATATCAACTTTACTCTCTCCAAATAGCTCTTCTGGTTTTGAGCAGTGTACCTCTCTCTGCCTGAAAGTCAGTGCCCCACTAAGCTGTGGCTGCTTCTTAATATGTAAACCCTCACATTACAGAAAGGCTTTGTTTTGATTTCTTAATGAAGGGCCCCCAAGGTAGCACAGAAGCAGGGCTGAATAAAAGGAGAGCCCAGGGGACCGGTGGCTGACTGCCCCAATGAATCACCTAAAAATTCAGGGATGCCTCAATGTTCTCCTCCTCATTAAGGCTTCTGAGACAACTCACCAGCTTAGCTGACAGCAGCATCAACAATTTCCTAGACAGTATATCCAACACGGAAATGCCCACTGCCTTCAGTGCAAGACAAAGTGAACATTTTATTCAGGAACTTGGCAAGGCCTTGTCACGTTAGCTTGAGTCACTGAAGCTAAACGAAGAAAGAGTAATGAACTCCATTTCTCAATAAAATATGGCTGAAATACAACCTTGTCTTCAAAGCTTTAGAGGGAATCCCACTGGAGTCTACTTCCTCCTAGCCTATGTGGCATTCAAAACTAATCACTCTCATCTAAATTAAAATTTAAACAGGAGAACCCAATAATAATAGTAAGAGCAATAAGCTTCCTATAACATGGCCTGATAAATAAGAGTAAGCCCGGTCAAGACTGCCTTGTAAACAGACACGGTTCGCCTCTTTGCACGACCACATCAAAACTGCAACTAAAATATAGAACCACCAAGAATAACCATCACTCAGAACCATCAGAAATCAAGTTGAATGGAAGTCTGACTACAACAGAATTAAATAAACCACATCCATCCAGACTGGTAGGAAGAGTCGCAGACACAGAAAAGGCTGGTCCCACACCCACGTGTGCCAGATAAAAATTCCAGAGGGATATCTCAGTTGCAAGGAGTCCCAGCCCCACACCAGGCCCCCAGCCCAGGGTTCCAGTGCCAAGAAGACAAGTGCCCACAACTTCTGGTTGCAAAAATCAGCAGGGATTAAGTTGGTGGAAGAAACTGATGGAATCCCAAGCAGTTCCTCTTGAAGAACCCACACACAGACTCACCTACTCAGACTCATTCCCTCTGAGCTCGAACACCAGGGTGGCAGCTTGAAAGGCAGCAGTGACATGCTGGGAGAAACAGAAGTGTTTGGCACTGAAGAGCCCAGGGGGCATTGTCCTTTTTTAAATCCTCCCCCCACACTTTGTTTGCCCATCCTTGGAGATCCCCAGAGACTCCGCCCCACCCAACCAACTAGCCCACCCAAGCTGCTTTTCCATATAGAATAGCCGGTATCGACCAAACTGCACAACTTGCTAAATCCTCTAAAACAAATAGCAGCTGGCCTCAGCTGAGCCCCTGGCCCCACAGAAACGGTCAGCAGTCAGCCTAGATTCACAGTGTGGCTCCACCTGGGAATCTCCAAGCCCAGCACAAGTAGCAGCCATCTCAGATGGCTTTATTGCTCAGGCAGGGTGGCCCCAAGAAAAACACAGGTGGGGGCTGACCCTGGCCAGCACCACCCAGGAAACCCCAAAACCAGCGCACCCATGGACAGCTACATACCACGTCACAGCACCACCACCCTGCCCCTGAACAGCTGATCCTCCAGAGAGGGTGGAGGTTGGTGGTCAGTGGTCACAATCTTGCAGCTGGCTGGCCTGGGTAAATCCCTACCATTGATCTGCCAACAGCAACCAAGGCTCAACTATAAGATGAGGGTATACTCAGCCCATATGAAGGGCACACCTCTAGTACCCAGCTTGGGTGACAGGGGAGGCTGTCCCACTGAACCCTACAAGACACCTACTACATTAGGCACAGTACCAAGACACTGAGTAAAAGCAGTTCTAATACGTAGAAACAAACACATGGAGGCTACCAAAATGAGGAGACAAAGAAACATGGCCCAAATGAAAGAACAGATCAAAACTTCAGAAAAAGAACTAAACAAAACGGAGATAAGCAATCTAGCAGATGCACGGTTCAAAACGTTAGGTATATAACGATGCTCAAGGACCTTAACAAGGACCTTAGTGAGGACCTCAGCAGCATAAAAGATCTAGTCAGAAATGAAGGACACACTAATTGAAATAAAGAACAATTTACAGGGAAACAACAGTAGAGTGGATGAAGCCAAGAATCAAATCCATGATTTGGAACAACACAAGGAAGAAAAAAACAACCGATCAGAACAAGAAAAGAAAAATCTAAAAAAATGAGGACAGTATAAGCAGCCTCTGGGACAACTTCAAGAGGTCCAACATTCATATAATAGGGATGCCAGAAGGAGAGGAGAAAGAGCAAGAGATTGGCAATCCATCTGAAAAAATAATGAGAGAACTTCCCTAATTTGGTGATGGAAATACACATGCAAATCCAGGAAGCACAAACAAGATGGGTGCAAAGAGGCCCAAGTCAAGATACATCATAATTAAAATGCCAAAACTAAAGATAAAGAATCTTAAAAGCAGCAAGAGAAAAGCAGTTAGTTACCTATAGGGGAGTTCCCATAGGACTGTCAGCTGATTTCTCAAAAGAAACTGCTGGCTAGAAGGGATTCACAAGAAATATTCAAAGTCATGAAACGCAGAGACCTACAGCCAAGACTATTCTACCCAGCAAAGATATCATTTAGAATCGAAGGGCAGATAACGAGCTTCCCAGACAAGAAAAAACTAAAGGAATTCACCATCGCCAAACTATTATTATATGAAATGTTATAGGTATTTATTTAAGAAAAAGATCAAAACTATGAACAATAAAATGGCAAAAATACATATCTATCAACAACTGAATATAAAAACAAACTGAGCAAACAGGAAGAACAGAGACCGAATCATGGATATGGAGAGCGTTTTAATAGTTGCCAGGTAGGAGCAGGATGTGGGGTAATGGGTGAAGAGGTGAGGGGATTAAGAAGTACAAGTAGGCAGTTAACAGGATAGCTATGAGGATATAAAGTACATCATAGGAAATGGAGTAGCCAAAGAACTTATATGCATTACCCCAGGACATGAACAATGGTGGGGGGATTGCCTGAGGGAGAGGGTGGTGCTGGGTGGAGGGTGGCAAAGAGAGAAAAATCAGGACAACTGTAATAGCATAGTCAATAAAATATAATTTTAAAAAATGTAGATATCGACTTTAAATTTAATCGGAGAAACTCAGAGCAACAGCAAAACAAAAACAAAAAACAACCAATTCTGAATGTCCAGCTTTGCATTGTGGTTCTCAAAAAAAGATACTTCAAAAATGACCATGTATCTTTCATCTACCCTAGTTTAATTTTTTGAGCCCTCTTCATGCAGTTAGTCACCAAACCAAAGCCTAGTAAAAACTATGGATTCATTTGTTCTGTCTGCCTTTATTTTTATAAAGGCAATGAAAGACTAGAACATTCAGGGAAACAAAAACAAAACTTTCTGGGAAATAAAGGTAACTAATCAACATTTACTGTCAACCCAAATTCCACTTTATTTCTGCCAATATCTCTTCATAAAAATCTTGAGAACCTCATCAAAGAAGGTATTTACAAATGTCAGCGCCAATGGAACTAGGTTAACCAAATGCCCACTACACTATGAAGGGAAAAGATTCGCGTATTCATTTTTGCATCTCCAATTTTTGGCACAGAGCAGGTATTTAATAAACATTTGTTGAAATATTAATAGTCAAATAAAGTCTATTTAGCCACACGAATTAGCACTGAAACTACACACTGCCCACAGCTTTTCTTAGAAAAAGTAGGCAAAAGGTTCTGGAGGTAGATGGTGGTAATGGTTGCACAATGAGAATGTACTTAAGGCCACAGTACTGTGTACTTAAACATGGTGAAAATAGCAAGTTTCATGTTACGTATATTTTACTACAATTAAAAAAAGAACAATGCACACGGACAACAGTGTAGTGACTGCAGGGTGGGGGACAGAGATGGGTGGGTGGAGGTGGAAAAGGAGGGATAAATGGTAGTGGAAAACATGCAATAAAAAAATGTTTTAAAAATAAAAACAGGCAAAAGGAGGGAAGAAGTCACTCTAGGACAAGAGGTGTAAGGTAACTGGCTGCTGTTTAATCAACTCTTATACATTTCCCAATCTGGAAGATTCAATCTCTCATAGAAATGTTTCCCAAAATTTTGGAGTTAAAGAAAAAAAATTCAAGCAGTGTAGAGGATCTCTGCCTCCAACAGAGTTCCTTCATCTAAGAATCCAATATTTCACAAAGATTTCAGGGTTGAATTAATGAGGTTTCATGAGACCATACTTCCTTTGATTCCATTTCTAAAGTGAGGATGGTTTGTCGACAACTCCATTTGATTTGCCTTATCTGCAAACTTCAGAAATCATGCAGTAAAGTCTTATGTTCAAGTTCCTTCTGTTCTCAAAACCTTCAACTACACTTTAAATATTAGAAACTGATATCATCTCAGCATCATATGTTACTTTCTGCAACAAAGTGCTTCTAAATCAGATCTCTGCATCACGGCAAATGCAGAAGAGCTTTCTCGTTTTTACTGAACTTCAAATCCAAAAGACTGCATTAATCACAGCAATAACACATTCATCATCCATCCACATACGTATGGCCTGCTTTTAAATAATTACTCTAATGCTACAAGCACCAGTAACTTCACCCAAAACAAAGAGACAGGATTTGGACAAGAACCTACAACTAACCTATATGAACCTTTCCCTCCTTCCAACCCTCATTCGTTTCAGGTGCTTCCTCTGACCCAGCGGTGAGCAGCAACCTGAATCCCATTCACATTAATTTCTTACTTTCTTCCTTTTATATAATTTTCTTTACAGAGCTTTATTCCTTAAAAAGTGTGTATACTTTTTATTTTAGCTGTTTTAAGCACTTATAAAAATACCATAGTTGATTCATTCATTCTCCCTGCTGCTGCTACCACCAAATGTAACAAATGCATTAATCAACAGCCAGGACCTGAACTTAATTCAGGCTGAGATGTTAGATGATATAACACACTTATTTCATGAAGTCTTGTGCCAGGTATAAAAAGTACCACATTGTAACATTTGGATATACCTTAAGAAGCCAGGATCAAATGCAAATACAAACAGCTGATTTTTATAACTTAGAATACCTGCTAACTACTTACTTCTTTTTTGTTGTAACACCACTTTTAATCAACACATCTTTCATATATGTTCCATTTAAGGAGAAACACAGTAAACATGGTTATCTAGAAGAACGATGACTTCTCAAGATTCTACCTAAGGTGGCAAAGTATGTTTCTTAAACATGCCCACTGGCAGGAAAAAAAAATATGGAAGAAATCGTCTCAGCTGTATCCCACCTATTCACCTTTCAAGTGCATCTCTGAAGCCTTTAGTGACTACTACCGACACATAAAATGATCGCCAATTTGTTTCCCCCAAATGCAGTTGGATCAGGGCAACTTTTACTTGTTATGCCTCCTATAGGTTGACACATTGGTCTCTTACTATACCATAAGCTCCTTAAACGTAAGGGCTGTTTTTGCCTTCATCCTTGTATCTCTAGCTTAGCACCATGCTTAGAACATTATAAGTGGTTTATAAGTATTTTCTAAACATATCAGTGAATGGATAGAAAATTAACATGCACCTAATTAAATCACATTATTGGGAGCCCTGGCTGGTGTAGCTCACTGAATTAAGTGTCCGCCTGCAAACCAAAGGGTCCTCCAGTTCGATTCCCCAGTCAGGGCACATGCCTAGATTGCGGGCCAGGTGCCCAGTAGGGGGCGTGCGAGAGGCAACCACACTGATGTTTCTCTCCCTCTCCTCTGTCTAAAAAATAAATAAAAATAAATAAATCACATTATCATGAATCAATAAGGTCTGCAGATCTGTCTTTTAAAAATATTAACTTATGGTAACTGCCATTTGATACAAGTATGATAAATTTTAAATAGTACACTACAATTAAAAGAACAAAAAGTGCTACAATCACACAATTAATGTCAAGGTCTGAGCTCTGAGCATCTCAAGAAACAAGCCTGCTAAGAGGTCTTCTTATCACTAAGTAGATATTCATGTGCCATGAAGTGAAAATGAAGCCTAAAGCATGTGGAAAGTATATACTGAAAGAAAGGAACAGGAGAAAGGAACAGGAAGGAACTGTAAGGGGCAGTGCACTTTGATGTCCACAAAAACATAGGTAACACAAGGCATGCCACATGGATATATGCCTAATGGATAAGATTTACAATGACTTTTTAAAGAACTTTTTAAAATTTCCCAACACCTTGACCTCTGACACCTTTGTCGCAGTTTACTATTTCCCTCAATTCTCATAGACTCCATTATTACCAAAATACCACAGGCTGGAGTGTATTCCAAACACCATGAGAGTCACCTATAACGCAGATGCGTAACGCAAAGTCCTTCGCAATTTACTATTACAAAGACCTGAGGGATTACTAGCCCTTGATCTGTACCACAGGATAATTTAAAACAAACCCGGGAAAAAGAAATCCACTTTATAAAGGCATATTTGGGAACTCACAACTCTCCTCCAATTCTTATTTTCCGTAAAGGTTACCCTTAGTCATCCCAGGACTCCACAATCAGGACTGGTCTTCACTGTTAACACTTCTATTTACACCAGGTTGTATTTTTGCCTGTCTGACAATCTATTCTAAACTGTACAACATGCTGCACATGTTGTTCTTAATAAAATTCAAAAAGTAAAATACCCTCGGTTTAGGTTCCTAATTTATTACTCCATATTGCCAAATATTCTTATTGCAGTCAAAATGTCTGCAGCCCCTATCCCATAAAAATGTGGAAACTGAGTTTCATCTTTTAAAACCACCACCTGCTGTTGGGAGAAACAGTACTCACCTAACCCTTATCCAGAATATATTTTCCACCCATACACCTGCTTCTAACAATAAGTCTCTTCAACGGCTCTCCTTTACTGACTTCTCAAAGAACCTTTTGGTCTGACCTGACTACCTCTCCTCAGACCTCCCTCTGCCTTACCTGCAGTTCCCAGAATGCACTACGGTGCTCCTTTACACTTCTTTCCTCTTCAGGGAACCTTTTCCCCGTCTCCCACATCTAACACGACACCTCTAAAACGCAGTTACAAGCGCCACTCCCTCTCGGAAGTCTTTCCAGACCCCACCCTAGGCCTTGGATCAACCCAGGCATGGGTTTTTAAGACTGTTCCCTAGAGACCAAACTCCGACAGCAGGGATAGCATCGTATTCACCTCACGTCTGCTGTTCATAGCATATGGTTTGGGCCAGAGGTGACGCTCGAAAATGCTTGAAGATTAAGCACCAGAACTAAAACACGGCTTTAAAAAGGACAAGGACCAAGGTAACACCGGAGTCAGGTCTTCCTTCACCGGTCCAGGTAACCCCCTCGCCCTTGAGGGGTAACGACTTCTGGTGTTCTGCGGCCCGGGAAGGAAATAGCTTCTCTCCTCTCCAGTCCCTAGCTCTCGCAGGACTGCAACTGTGCTGGGCCACAGGTGACAGAGACCTGCCTACTGGGGTCTAGGGACCGAGCAACTTTTTCAAAACAAGACCCATGGAGGACGGGAGAGAAAAACGTTCTCGGGTCCAAAGGAGGCGGAAAGAGACAAACAGAAAAGGAAGAGCTGAAGAGAGGAAGAGTTCGAGGCCCGAGGCAAATAAAGTGGCAGCGGGTAGCAAAGGGAAACACAGAGGGTCGCCGGGGCCGGACCGGAGGTCCGCCGACTGTCCGAGGGCACCCGCGGCTCTAGGGACCGGCCCGGGACCTCCCGCTCCATTGCGGTGCGGCCTAAAGCCACGGCCTCGCATCCATGGCACCCCCGCCCCCCGCCGGAACCCGCTCCAGCCGGGAAGCCACTTACCCGGCCCGCCACTTACCGGACCCACTGGGCCGACTCTACCCATGGGCTGCGGCGGCGAACCAAGGACAAGACGCCGGAGGGACGGAAGGCCGGGTCGACCAGGCGTAAGCCCGTGACCGCGCGGCCTGCTGCCGGCGCCAACCACTACGCCGGGGCGGCAGGAAACCAGCCGTCGCGGAGTAAGGGAAAGCGTGCGGCTGGGAGAGAGAGACTCACCTGCGCCAAGTCGCCTACCCGCGACGGCCCCTGCCGGCGGGAGGACCTCACTGCACCTCGCCTCAGCCAACGTTGATTCTCTACGCTAAGAGCTGTCGCTGAGGGCGCAAGTTTGTGAAATTTCACACTCCTAGGAAAGTTGCCAGTGACCATAGATGGTGAGAAGGAAAAATGGTCTTTCCATTTTTCCAAGGCTGCAAAGATGGTCTTTGGCAGCCAACTGTGTACTGTGAGGTGTCTACTAATAGGAGAGAAGGGGAGAAGCTCTCCGAGCCCGTTGCTCTCATCTGTTCAAAACCATTCATGTACATGCCCAATGCTGAACATTAATCACCATAGGCAAGATGAATGTAAAAATGCTGCAAAAGAAATGGCAACAAGCATGAAAGTAAATGTACAGCTAAGGAAACAATACATATGGAATTTAAGGTTACATACATGTTATAAGGCCTCACGGTTTTAAAAAATATAACAAAAATTAGGAGGAAAAGAGAAGACGGGATCTTATGTAAATATGATTTCATAGGTACAGCTGGAGGTAAAATATTTCAAACCGATAAATCGAATAGTAGATATTTAAGTATATATCTTAGGACAAAGGAACATACTGAGAAAGAATATAACCCAATAAAATCCAGTGATTAAGAAAAGGAGAAAAGAAAGGAAAAGAGCAAGAAGTCAATAGAGAATCTAAAACAATAGATGATTAAGGACAACAGCTAACATAATTATTATGCTAACCCAGAGCAAAAATACAAAGCTTTCAAATTATCAAAACACATACACATACTATAACAAATAAAAAAAAAAACACGTAGTGAAATATTTGAAAAAAAATAATGAAACAGAAAGCATAACAAAAACATATGACAGAACTAAGATCAAAGATCCTAACAAAGAAACATAAATGAGCTAAATTAAGCTATTTAAAATATACAGTTTCAGACTCGAGCACAGACCATAATGCAACACTGTGTTGTACAGAAGAAAACATATAAAATAGAAAGATTTTGAAAAGCTATACCTGGAATACACAAAGATAAAGAAATCAAGGATCACAAAATTCCTGTTACATAGGACTGATTTCATGGTAGAAAGTATCGAAAGAGATTAAGAAGGGTATTTTATAACCACAAGAGTTATAATTCACAATGAAGAAGACAGAGGAATATCTATGCACCAAATAACATAAATTCATTATTCATAGCAAAGATTATAGGAGATATAGAGAGAAGACATAGACAGGAATAATTGGTATAGTCCTTGCCAGATTAAGGACATAAGAGGTAAATGAGTGGAGAGAAGGCCTATATATATAATTAATATGGTAGATCTAATATATCAAACTCTGTACCCTAACACAGAGATAACATCTATGTTTTCAAGTGCCCTCATAACACTCACAGCTATTCGCCCTATTTCAGGTCACAGAAAAACTTAATATATTCTAATAATTAGAACCATATGGATAACATTTGATCACAATTTTTAGAAAACTAGAAATTAATGATATAACTGAAAATAAAAATTCCTACTCCTTGGAAGTTTTTAAACATGTAGGTAACATTTGGATCAAAAAGAAAGAAATGAACAAGATAGATAATGCATAGAAAAGTAAGAAAATGAAAATGACATAGCAGAACCCATTAAATTTTGCTAAAATAGTACCAAAACTTGTGGTTTTAAATAAGTGTTAGTTACAAAGTTAGAATAAACTAAAGTAAGCACCCATGTAAGAAGATAGAAATTGAATAAAAGAACCCTGTTAAAACCAGAAGGATGTAATTAATAAAGATACAATACTAAACTGATGATGGATAAAGCAGAAAAATATAGAATTAAAACAATAAATCCAAGAACTGAGTCTTTGAAAATAAGAAGGTGAGCTGTTAACTAAACAAGACAAAGGGCAGAAAGCACAATTGTAGAAAGTATGAAATGAGGAGAATTAGCTCAAGATGCACAGGAAAGTACAATTATCGTAAGAGATGACTTTGTTCAGTGTTGTCAAATAAATTAGAAAATCTGAAGAAAATAAATAATTTTCAGGACAATATAATTTCTCAAAACGGCCTTAAAAACAGACCAGCTGACACAGGAGAAATAGGGAAGAAGAACAAAGAACTACTCTCCAAAATAGCACCGGGTCCAGATGTTTCCACAGGCGCATTTACAAGACCTATACGGCCAATGAATTCTGATGTGCTGCTTCAGAGTCTAGAAAAAGAAGGAAAGCCTCACATTTCTTATATGGAGCTAGCTCAGTAGTGAAACCCAACAAATATATCCCAAAGAAAACTGTAGGCCATTGTCACTTATGACTCTCAATCCAAAAATCCTAAATAAAATGTCAGTACAGCATTAGGACAGAAATCCCCAGTCCTAGAATAAGGTTGTTAGCAGATCTTTGGGAATCAGCCCCCGCCTCCACACCCCATGTGAAGGGGAACATTCTGGTATTAAGACAACAGGTTTGGGACTGAAGTGTTGAGGCTAAGTTTTTTCAGGAAGACTGAAAATGTGATTAATGAAAAAGGAGAGGGGAAGTCCTTCTTGAAATTGGTATGTTCCTTGAACATTTGAAAAAGAACGAATTTACCGAGTGTCTCAGGTAGTTTCTGGCTCTGGGCCTGAAGAGCAAAGATGGATTATGTCTGCACTGGGTCTCCCACCCTCTGATCAAAGCACAGGTTGGTGGGCAAAAGCCCAGACTCTGTGACCTGGAGCCTTGGGGATGCTCCAGGTGGAAACTGCTGTGTGCCAAGCCCCGCTCATTTGCTGGAAGCCTCCAGGTTGCAGGCTGTTTACTACCACTGCCCTCCTTCTGGTTGGAGTTTTGTGCATTCCCGAGTCATCAAGTCACACACATTGACAGACAACGTCTTTATATACAGGCTCTAGACCCAGTCACCTCTGTTATTTGGGAATATTGTAGTTTCTCAGGAGGAAATGATTTTCCCCTCTCATCTCTGAGCACATTGGAATCATCATTCTTACTTCCATTTTCTGTCCGAGATAACTAATATTACTTTCATTTTACCAACTGAGAATCTGAAGCTTAATGCGATGGAGGACTGTAACCCAGGCCATGCATTTAGCAGGAAGGATGAACGAGTTGTGGAGATTCAGAAGAGGGACAAAATGCGAGGCACAGGGGCCCGTCCAGGTTGGAGAGCAAACATACCTAGTGACACCTAGCGATACAAGTTGTATGACTTTTCTCCAGCAGTGTTCAGCAGCCTGGAGGGAGGAGGGCAGAAAGCAGATGGTAGCATTAGTCAAAAATTAGGAATTAGCACGGCAGGTGCTCTGGGAAGAAAGGGGATGAGGGAGGTGTTTGGGCTGGCAGGGAGTGGCTGGAATGAACCTTCACAGCATGCAGGACAGAGCCTGGAGGAGGAGCAGGGGGAGTGAAAATAAACAAATGCCCGGTGCACTAGAAGGAAACACAATAGTTAAGATGACAGTTTGATCGAAATTATAATTTGATCAAAAGTGATTATTCCCAGGGACTCTGTGTAATAGTGCTACTTCTGACATATCATGAAAATGATTTTTGCTCACTTTTATGTAACTCTAAACAGTTTTGTCCATTTTTCAAGTTTTCTTTGTTTTTTCTTCCTACATTTTCTAAGTCATCCTCTACAGTTATTTCTTCTCTGTAATGTTTATAATAGCAAATATTTACAAACAAATGGAAGAGTTAATAATAATGATATTATAATTAGATTATTTTGGGTGACAATTTATGTGGAAAAATCCCATTTTTGTTTCCAAAAGGTGTAACTGTATGCAAAAAAAGCATATAAGGCATATTTGTCAATATGGTTTTCTCTGCATAGATGAAATTATAGCAGTTCTGCATTTATAGTTTTGCTTATTTATACTGTATTGTCCCCCAGTTATTTTTAATTATATGTAGAATTTTATGATTTTTAAACAAATTTTAATTCTCTTTCAATCAGCTGATATCTGTTCTTTTTGTTTAACAATATTTTTGCATAAATTTTGAATTACTTTGATTGGTTGAAAACTACACTTTCAATCAGAAATTTACATTTTTAAAGACATAAATTTTTTAAAAGATTTTATTTATTTTCAGAGAGAGGGGAAAGGAGGGAGAACAACAGGAAGAGAAACATTAATGTGTGGTTGCCTTTCGAGCAACCCCAACTGGGGACCTGGCATGCAACCCAGTCATGTGCCCTGACTGGGAATCCAACGGGCGAACCTTTGGTTCACAGGCTGGTGCTCAAAACACTGAGACACACAAGCCAAGGCTACAAATTTTTAAAAATTGTTGCTCAGTGGCACTTGTCCTGCCTTTTTGCCCCTTGCTCACCCCAACCCCACCATCCCCCACTCCCACAGCCAATTCCCCCACATTGTCCAGACTGTTGCGTCCTCTATTCATGTTCCTTCACTTACCCTTTCCCCTTTTTACCCCATCATTCCCCTCGCCCCTCCCCTCTGGAACTATCAGTTTGTTCTTTATTTCCAAGTCTTTGGTTCTGTTTTGCTCATTTGTCTGTTTTGTTGACTAGGTTCCACTTATAGGTGAGATCATACGGTATTTGCCTTTCACTGCCTGGCTTATTTCTCTTAGCATAATGCTCTCTCCAGTCCCATCCATGCTGTTATAAAGGGTTGGAGTTCCTTCATTCTTTCTGCTGCATAGTATTCCATTGTGTAAATGTACCGGAGTTTCTTGATCCACTCATTTACTAATGGGCACCTAGGCTGTTTCCAGCACTTGGTTATTGTAAATAATGCTGCTATGAACATTGGGGTGCATAGGTTCTATTGAACTGGTGATTCAGGATTCTAGGGTAAGGTCCCAGCAATGAGATCGCTGGATCAAAAGGCAGTTCCATCTTTAGTTTTTTGAGGAAATTCCATACTGTTTTCCCTAGTGGCTGCACCAGTCTGCATTGCCACCAACAGTGCACTAGGGTTCCCTTTTCTCCACAACCTCACCAGCACTTGTTTGTTGATTTATTAATGACGGCCATTCTGACCGGTGTGGGGTGGTATCTCATTGGGGTTTTAATTTGCGTCTCTCTAATGGCTAGTGATGTTGAACATTTCTTCGTGAGTCATGGAGGCCCTCTGCATGTCCTCCATGAACAAGTGTCTGGTTCAGGTCCTTTGTCCATTCTTGAATTGGATTGCTTGTACTCCTGGTGTGGAGTCTTATGAGTTCTTTATGTATTTTGAGATTCAAACCCTTGTCTGAGGCACCACTGGCAAATGTGTTTTTCCATATGGTTGGTTTCCTTTCCAATTTGTTGATATTTTCTCTAGACATGCAGAAGCTTTGTAGTTCGATGTAGTCCCATTTGTTTATTATTTCCTATATATTCCTTGTCCTAAGGGATGTATTGGTGAAAATATTCCTGCATGAGATATCCGAAATTTTCCTATGTTTTCCTCTAAGATTTTTATGGTGTCACGCCTTATATTTAAGTCTTGTATCAACCTTGAGTTTATTTTAGTGTATCAGCCTTGAGTTTATTTTAGTGTAAGTTGGTGGTCTAGTTTCATTTTTTTGCACGTAGCTGTCCAGATCTCCCAAAACCATTTATTGAAGAGGCTATTTTTACTCCATTTTATGTTCCTGTGCCCTTTGTCAAACATTAACTGGCCATATTGACATGGATTTATTTCTTGGCTTTCTATTCTGGTTCATTGACCTATGTGTCTGTTCTTATGCCAGTACCAAACTGGTTTGATTACAGCAACCCTGTAATATACTTGGATATCTGGTATTGTGATTCCTCCTACTTTGTTCTTCTTTCACAAAATGGCTGAGGCTTTGGGGTCATTTATAGTTCCATATAAATTTTTGAAGTATTTGTTCTATATTTGTGATATATGTCATTGGTATTTTGATAGGGATTGTGTTGAATCTGTAGATTGCTTTGGGTAGTGTGGACATTTTAATGATGTTAACTCTTCCAATCCACGAACGTGACACGTGCTTCCATTTATTTGTGTATTCCTTAATTTCTTTCTTCATGTGTTGTGTAGTTTTCTGAGTATAGGTCTTTTACATCCTTGGATAAGTTTATGCCATATAATTTTATTTTTCTTGTTGCTCTAGTTGCTCTAGTAAATGGGATTTTTCCTCTAATTTCTGACTCTGTTATTTCATTGTTGGTGTACAAAAATGACTTCAATTTCTGAATGTTGACTTTGTATCCCACAATTTACCAAATTCATTTATTAGATCGAGTAGTATTTTTGTGGAGTCTATAAGGTTTTCTATGTACACTATCATGTTATCTGCAAGAAGTGACAGCTTTACTTCCTCCTTTCCAATTTGGATGTCTTTTATTTCTTTTTCTTGTCTGATCACTGTGGATAAATATTCCAATGCTATGTTGAATAGAATCGGTGAAAGTGGACACTCTTGTCTTCTACCTAATCTTAGGGGGAAAGTTTTTGTTTCTCTCGTTGAGTATGATGGTAACTATAGGTTTCTCCTATATGGCCTTTATTATGTTGAGGTATGCTCCCTCTGTTTCCACTTTACTGAGTGTTTTTATCACAAATGGGTTCTGAACTTTTTCAAATGCTTTTTCCACATCTGTTGATATGATTACGTGGTTTTTGTCTTTCATATTGTTTATGTAGTGTATTACATTTATTGATTTGCATATATTGTACCATCCTTGCATCCCTGGGATGTGTTCCACTTGATCATGGTGTATGATCTTCTTAACGTAGTGCTGGATCCTGTTTTCCAATACTTTGTTGAGGATTTTAGCATCTGTGTTCATCACCTATATTAGCCAGTAGTTTTCTTTCTTTGCTGTGTATTTACCATGTTTTGGAATTAAGATGATACTGACCTCATAAAAAGAGTTTGGGAGTCTTCCCTCTTCTTGGATTTTTTGGAGTAGTTCCAGAAGAACCAGGGTTAGCTCTTCTCTAAATTTTTGGTAAAATTCTCATGTGAATCCCTCTGGTCCAGGGTTTTCGTGTGCTAGGAGTTTTCTGATTACTGCTTCGATTTCACTAGCTGATATTCAGGCTTTCTGCTTCTTCTTGACTCAGTTTTGGAGGATGATATGTTTCTAGAAATTTGTCCATTTCTCCCAGGTTTTCAAATTTCTTGACATATAATTGTTCCTAGTAATTTCTTATGATCCCTTGTATTTCTGTGGCATGGGTTGTAATTTCACCTCTTTTGTTTGTGATTTTATTTATTCCACAAGTCTTTAACCAGACTCATCAAGAAAAATATAATGTTTGCATGTTTTTTTCTTTAATGTGGATATATTTTAGATACCGAGTTTACATATGCACACACCTAAAATGGTCAATAAAGTTATAAAATGTTTTTCACGCTTTCCAGTGACGTTCCCATTTTTCACACATAAAGACTAAGTCCTTGATCTGAGAGAGATGACTCCATGGGGTCTGTTATCTTTTCCATGGTGCAGTTTGGTGGCACCCCCAAAGCGTGTGGAAAAAAGCAAGCCTTGCATCAGAACTTTTTGGTGAATACAGCTTTAAATGACAACTTGAATGTATGATTGTGTCATCCAAGCTAAGTCAGTGGCCTACATGGCAGGATCAGGAAATAACTTTACCTGTGATCAGTGGGTTCGGAGGGATTAGTAACCTTTTCCAGTTACACTGTCCCCCTCTATGGAGGAAAAGCATTGCAGAGAATAGCGATGACAGTTGAGTACTGAGGTAAAACTTTCATAGGACAGTGGAGGAGAACTAGTACAGACAGAATGCTAGGAATTTGAATATAATTCATCCCATTGATCCCTACATACCCAATGAGACAGGTGTAACTATGAACAGGAAACTGACGCTAAGACAATTAGCACTAAAAATATTGCATACTAAAAAAAAAAAAGCATACTAATATAACTGCATAACGTGCCTTATTAAGCCACTTATGTTGTGTTTTTCATGCTAAAATTTAACTCTGTGTATTCTGGAAATCATTTCACAGCTATTAATAGCTCTAGAGGCTGTATTCAAATTTTTAAAATGTCAATTTGGAAGAAATGTGGTTTTCTTTCTGCTCCTAAAACCAAGACATACGCTTATGGAAAAATATTAGAGTATACAACTAAGCATAACAGATCACATAAAAGGAATCTATAACAATTCCTTCTGAGAATTAAGTCCTGTTAAAGCCTTGGTGCCCATTCTTCCAGGTCCTTTGCTACGTGTGTGTGTAGTAGGGTGACAGGTCATCCCGATTTGTCAACAGAGCAGTTTCCTGGGATACTGGGCAAACTGGGAGAGTCGCTTTGTGTAGATGCACTTGTGTGTGTGCATGCGCGTGCACACACACACACACACACACTAATGAATGAAACCATTTTTACTGGAAACTTCAAGTGCAGAGTCACACCAAGTTCTTTCCATGCACTACCCTTATTTTCAATTGCCAGAAAGTAAACTACAGTGTAGAGAGCTGTTCTTTCATTAATGAGTGCCCCATTATAGTCTAACTCTATTGTTTATTTTCCCATTGAGGCAGGGTAGTGCTGTAATCTCTCTGTCAGCCACATACAGTCATGTGCTTCATTTCCGTCAAGATGGACCATCTATATGACATCGGTGGTCCTATAAGCTGATAATGAGGGTGAAAAATTCCTGTTGTCTAGTGACATCATAACCATCCTTACATGGTAGCCCAATGCGTTGCTCAGGTGTGTGTGCTGATGGCGGTGTAAACAAACCTAGTGCTCTCTGCCAGTTGTATAAAAATATAGCCAATAATATTTTAATAATTACATATGGTGCCAGGTGAGTATTGGGGATCACTTTGTAGATTATATAATTGTCTAACAACTAAGCTGTATACCTGAAACTAATACAAAATAATATTGAATGTCAACTATAATTGAAAACATTAAAAAATTAATAAAAATATAGCACATACAATTACTTATAGTATACAACATTAATACTTGATTAGAAAATAAACAACTATAATACTGGTCCATATATTTACTCTACTATACTTTTTATTGTTATTTTACAGTGTACTCTTTCTACTTACAAGAAAATGTGCTGTAAAGCAGCAGCCTCATATACCTTGCATTCACATCTTCATTGCATCATTTTTTGTTTTGTGCTTGATCGAATGTCATAATCTTTTAAAATTTTTTTATTAAGCATATTTTATTGATTATGCTGTTACAGTTGACCCATTTTTCCCCTTAGCCCTGCTCTGCCTGGTACCCCAGCTCCCTCCAGCAGTCCACCCCCCATAGTTCACGTCTGTGGGTCACACATATAAGTTCTTCGGCTTCCCCATTTCCTATACTATTCTTAATCTCCCCTTGTCTATTTTTGTGCATACCAATTATGCTTCTTATTTCCAGTATCTTTTCCCCCATTTTTCCCCTTCCTCCTCCCTGCTAATAACCCTCCATGTGATTTCCATTTCTATGATTCTATTCCTGTTCTAGTTGTTTGCTTAGTTTGGGGTTTTTTTTGCTTTTTTAGTTTCAGTTGTTGATAGTTGTGAGTTTGTTGTCATTTTACTGTTCATGGTTTTGATCTTCTTCTTTTTCTTAGATAAGTCCCTTTAACATTTCATACAGTAAGGGCTTGGTGATGATGAACTGCTTTAGCTTTACCTTGTCTGAGAAGCACTTTATCTGCCCTTCCATTCTAAATGATAGCTTTGCTAGAGAGAGTAATTTAGGTTGTAGGTACCTGCTTTTCATGACTTTGAATATTTCTTGCCAGTCCTTCTAGTGTGCAAGGTTTTTTGAGAAATTAGCTGATAGTCTTACAGGAACTCCTTTGTAGGTAACTCTTGTTTTCTCTTGCTACTTTTAAGATTCTCTCTTTATCTTTAACCTTTGGCATTTTCATTATGATGTGTCTTGGTGTGGTCCTATTTGGGTCCAACTTGTTTGGGACTCTCTGAGCTCCTGGACTTGTGTGCATATTTTCTTCACCAAATTGGGGAAGTTTTCTTTCATTGTTTTTTCAAGTAAGTTTTCAATTTCTTGCCCTTTCTCTTCTCCTTTTGGCACCCATATGATTTGGATGTTGGTATGTTTAAAGTTGTCCCACAGTTTCCTAAGCCTCTCCTTACTCTTTTGATATCTTGTTTCTTCTTTCTGTGCAGGCGAATGCTTATTTCTTCCTTTTGTTCCAAATCATTGATCTGACTCCAGGCTTCTTCCCCTTCACTATTGGTTCCCAGTATATCTTCCTTTATTTCATTTTGTATACACTTAACTTCTTTCTTTATTTTGTGGCCATACCCAATCATTTCTCTGAGCATCTTGATCACCAATGTTTTGAATTCTGCCTCTGATAGGTTAGGTATATTCGTGTTGCTTAGTTCTTTTTCTGGGGTTTTGGTATCCTTCATTTGGGCCATATTTCTTTGTCTCATCAATTTTTTGGCCCACCTGTTATGAATAAGTGGCACAGCCTTAGGTATTCACCAGGGCAAGGCAATCCACTTTGCTGCCTTGTGGTCCTGTGTGTGGGGGAGTGGTCAGAGAGGGAATAATTTCGCTTGCTTGGCTCTTGCCCCATTTTCAGTCACTTCTCCCATTTCCCAAAAGTGATTGGTGCCCTTACAGCTGCTGCCCTGGTGCTGGTTTCCCAAGTGGGTAGGCTTGTGTATGTTCTAGGACCCTGTGGTCCCCTCCAATGGACTCTCCTGAAAGACTGGCAGTTTTTACCATCGCTGTAACCCACACTGGTTTTTACAGCCAGAGGTTATGAGGCTTTATCCTCCGGTAGCTGGAACACTGGGCTGTGGGGTCTGGCCTGGGGCTAGAATTGCTCACTCCACAGTTGTCCCTCCCAGTTTTTATGTGCCACAGGCAAATGTGTGACCACCCATTCCGTGGCCCACTGCCACCTTGCCATATGTCCTCTCTGCTCCCAGTTCCCCATCTCTGCCTCTCCTACCTATCTGGATGAATGTTTCTTCTTTAGCTTCTGGGTTGTTGGACTTCCATACAGGTAGATTTTCGGGCAATTCTTGTTGTCTTTTGTTTTTAGATTGGTTGTCATCCTTCTTATGGTTGTGTGAGCAGGGGAAGCACATCTATCTAAGCCTCCATCTTGGCTGGAAGTCCGAATCTCATGATCTTTTGTACAGTGACATGCTCTATAAATTTGTAGTCTAGGAGGAATAGTCTATACCTTATGTCCTGGGTGTGTACTAGGCTATACCCTCTAGATTTTTGTAAGTTCACTCTGTGATGTTCTCATGACCAAATTGGCAACAATGGGTTTCTCAGAACGTCTCCTTGTCATTATGTGATGCATAATTGTTTATGTACTTTTTCTAGTAATTTCCTTTTTATTTTACTTACAGTTTTTTATATACAGAAATTATAATTTTTATATGTCAACACTATTGTTTTCCAACTTTATGTAATGCTTACAAAGTCTTTTTCCATCGTAAGACCACACACTGTCACTTAGAGTTTTTACTAATATTATTTAAATTTTTTCCAGTATTATTTAGATATAATAGAGATATATCATTGTATTAATCCAAGGTGTACAACATAATGGCTTGATATATGAATATATTGTGAAGTGATTACCACAAGTTTAGTTAACATCCAATATGCCACACAGGTACAATATTTTTTGTAATGAAAACTTTTATGATCTGCTATCTTAGCAATTTTCTTTCTTTTTTTGCATTTAGCAGTTTTCAAATAAAGCAAGTCCTCACTTAACATCATCAACCACTTCTGCTACTTTAAGCAAAATGACATATAATGAAAGCAATATTACCATAGGGTAATTGATATAAGTAAGAGTTAATTTCCTATGGAATCTCATCACCATTATAATGAAATGATGAATAAAATGATGTTGAGAACCTGCTGTATGCAGTTAACTACAGTCTTCATACTGTACATTATGTCCCCAGGACTTGCTTGTCTTGTAACTGGAAGTCTGTACCTCTTGATCACCTTCACCCATTTTGCCCACCCTCACTCCCCCATCTCTGGCAATCACCAATCCGTTTTCTATATCTATGAGTTCAGTTTGTTTTTTCAGATTCTGCATATAAGTGAGATAATATAGTATTTGTCCTTCTCTGTCTGACATATTTCATTTAGCATAATGTCCTTAAGATCCACTCATGTTGTCACAAAAAAAGGCTGAGTTTTCTCCCTTTTATGTTTTAATAATATTATATATTATATATATGTCTATATATGTGTCCCATGTTCTTTATCAGTTCACTCATCAATGAACACAATTTATTTCCTATGTCTTGGCTCTTGTAAATAAAGCACTAAAGTCAGAAAAGGTATAAAAGTTATAACTAGGTCATGACAGATTTGATTGAAATGATTCCAAACAAGAGGAGCATTTAAATGTGTTCTTTAGTATTAATATTTTAAGTTTTGAACAATCCACTTGTTACTGGGAATACATTGACATTTGCACAAATATCCAAACTAAATATAAACATATATTACTTTTTTGCCTGATGTCATATTAAAAAAAAATTCCTACTATAAGCCTTCCTTGGCAAAAAATACAATAAAGTGAGTTTCACTGCCAAAAATCCAAATATGGAATTTTGGAGATTTCAAGTTTTGCCATAACAGCCAAAAAGTGGAAACATCCATTAATTGATAAATATATTAAATCTATTTAATTATATACTTTAAAATAGTAAATCTTATTATATTTGAGTTATATATCTATTTTTTTAAAGGGCATAGTCAAAAGCTCTGAGTCACCTTTGTTCACACGTGTATGTGCGTATATACACAGAGAGATGAGGAGAGGAGAGAAGAGAGAAATATCATTTTATTTGCATTAATTAACACGTGGTAAAAGTAATATGAAAATGTTAATTTCATTTCTAAAGGGCAATTTGCTACACTAACAAATAGGGAAATGCTCAGACTCACTTTTCTAATACAAATATAAGTATTTTCTTAATGCTATTTCTCTAAATATTTGGTACATAGTATATGTATATATATTTTGATAATGATACCTATAGTATAAACATATGAACAGCACAGTGAAGTAAAGTTTTTTTTTTTTTTTTTAATGCTGTCTTGACTCAGTTTTGAGGCCCTAGCTTGAGGCTGGTCAGTTCCCTTAAAAAAGACTGCTGAGTAAGTCTGCACCTTGGCCCCTTTCCTTAGAGGTTTCTCCCACTCCAGGCCACTAGGCATTGCCCTAATGGCCCTGGAGCCTGGTACCGCATGAGCATGAACACCCCTAAGCCCCAGCTCAAGGAAATATTCAAATTAGCTCTTCCTGCCCTGCCCTGTATGGCTCAGTTGGTTTAGGTCATCCCACAAAGCGGTAAGGTGCTCCCTAGTGTTGCAGCTGACTGGTGACCTGTTCCCAGGTGTAACCCTGGGTGGCCCTGCCTGGAGGTCCACTCTGTCTGGGAGCCGTCAGTAACTAACTGCTCTGCCTTTCCTCTAGCCAAGTGTCTGTGTGTTGCGTTTGCTACTAAATGAACATTCCAATCTGATTGAATAGCACAGTTGCTGCTAGAATCTAGAGCAGTATGTTAGCAGGGGCACATATAGCAGCTGTGACTTTCTACTAAGATCTTGGGGGAAACAGACATTCCTCTGTTGTACAGCACAGTTAGAGAAAAGCAAAAGAACAAACACATTTAGAAAAGCTTATGATTATGATGAAATTTTCCACTGACTCATACAACAAATATTTATTGAGTGCCTACTATATAGCTAGAAACGATGTGCCTGCTTGACTTCCAAGAGTCTATAGTCCATTAGGGATGACATCAGAAAAAAAATTCAACATTATAAAAAAAAAGTAAGTCAACAAAAAAGGTCATTACAGAGTGATTATTCCTATGAAATAATGTTGAAAAGAGTCACTGAGGGGATGGTCAAGGAAAGAGTCTTTGAGGCACCATTTGAAGTGGGACCTGAAGGGGAGAGTGGGCCATTCCAGGCAGAAATGATAGCAAGTAGGAAGGCCTTCCAGGCAGGAAAGGGCGTGGCATGTTTAAGAAACAACAGGAGGCCAGCATGGCTGGAGGGCAGCCATGGAGAGAGCGACGCTGCTGTGGAAGGACAGGCAGGGTCCGGATCATCAGGGCCCTACAGGGGCCTGGATGTCAAAGTGAACATCGCCACACCCTCACCTCCTGCGACACACACACTTGTTTTTAAAAACAGATTTATTAAATATCATTGACCTATAAAAATTTCATATGCTTCGGGTGTAGAACTTAATGGTTTGCTATATGTATACATTGTGTGGGAATCACTACAATCAACCTCGTTAACATATATCACTGCTATGGGGTTACCACCTTTTGTGTGTGTGTGTGCACACACACTTCTGTGATTTGTAAGTATTCGTGTGTATGTTAGGAGAAGAGGATGCAGCTTGATTCTTTGATTGTCAGGCTGACTCAGGATAGTTTTAGGTATAATTAAAGTCATTAAAAAGAAGGGTTGCTAGTGTTTAACATTATGATCAAAACCAATGAATATGGGCAGGATGAAACCTATTTGATTTTCATACCCATATCATCCCTTTCCAAGTGTTGTCATGAAAAAGGAATGCTGTCTGCTTAAAAGAAAGGAAGGAAGGACTGGAGGAAGGGAGGAAAGAAGGCACCGTCATTGTTATTAAAACTAATCACAACCATGAGAACCACTGCCATGGAACAACCATTCTACCAATAAAATGGAAAAGAAAATTAGGTCCTCTTTCTTCATCCAAAATGTGGACATCTTAAGTACAAATCGTTTATGATTTAAAACCTATTTTGAATATCCAATAGTTATTACAGATTATCTAGGAAAGCAATGAAATATATATCAGTAAATAAGTTTCATGGCAGTTCCTAAACTTAGCACCTGTGTGAAAGAGTTTAGTGTTGTTAAATGCTTGGAATTCCTCTTCTTTAGCATGAAATTATTTTTGAGATTTTCATAAAGTCATTATATTTTAGGATTTTCTGTTTAATATTTTTTCCTAGCCTAGCATTTAAGGTTAATCATTATTGGCCCCTATCAATCCTTATTTACTTCAGTCAGTGACACTGTATATATATGCAGAATTTTATATTCCTGAGTTTGGGTTTTTATAAGCTTCTCCTCCATTCTCGACTATCACTTCTCGCTGCTGTCATAGGGTTTCTACAGAAGTTCCTCTAGAATCTTTGAAATTTGATGTATTAGTTTTATTTAACAAAATACCCTGAGTGCCAAGTATTGAAAAGAAGAATGCTAAGCATAGTGTACAAATCTGGAGCAGTGATTTTAAGCAGGGCATCGTGGCACACTAGTGTGCCACAAGAATTTTTAAAACGTGCAGTAACTGACTATTTAGTCAGGGGCACTGACCTCTTTTCCCTCAGATTGTCAAATTAAAAAAAACAACTGACAGAGGCAAAACAACAATAGCCATCGGTGCGAATGAATCAAAATGACACCAATTTTTTTGTCAGGTGGGCAAAAGGAATAATATATTTTTTGGTTTGCGCAGAATTTTAGTAATTAGTTTATGTGTGCAATTAGATAAAAAAGGTTGAAAATCACTGACACGGAGAGAAAAAAGACAAGGATAACAGGCAAAAGGAAGGGCCCAGTTCAGGGTGTGGCGGAGAGCTCCTGAAAGACTGGACCTTGAACTAGGGGAAGATTTGGATAGACAGGGGGCATTTGGAGAAGATTTCAGGGGTGGTGAGAGCCACAGCAGTGATAATAGGGTCATTATAATCAGATTCTAAGTTGAGGGTTGCACTTAATAGTTCAGAACGAGCTTTCGCATCTTGACATCTCAAGAGTTTTACAGTATTCCTGTGAGGTAGTTAGGGTGGGAAAGATATATTTACTTCCAAAAACACTTAAATGGATGCAGTTGCTTAACTTTACATGGACTTTAACAGGCTAGCAATGAACACTGCCCTTTTTCTTTATATTAATGAGCTGATAATATTGTTCATATCTCTCTATCTAGTACCTTAATTTTGTCAAGCAGGTAACTTCGGAAAGGCTGATATGAACTTCTGGTATAATAAGTAATAAGTAATTTAAAAAAAACAACTGAGGTGTTCTTCGAGGAGGTTTTTAGACCTGAAATAGTAGGTACAAGCAGGCATAAAACATCATTAAAAATGAAGCATGTTGACCTCCACAACATTCAGCCCACTGGTCTTTCAATCCACTTGCAGTAGTGGGAAGCACAGGCGCACTGCCAGAGGGCGCCGCCAGGGGCCGCTAATCCATACCGTTTCTGTCAACAACAAGTACCCTGGGTGCTCTGTTTCCTCTGCAGTTCACCTCAGCTTCCGCCGGAAGCGCCCTTGTCATTGTGGTCCGCCAGCTTCTGGGTTCACGTCATCTGTGGATCAGCGTCGCCCTCTGGGTTAGGGTTCGCCGGAGGACCCCGAGAGGGAAACTTAAAGCCCGGCAACATGGACGTTCTGAAGTCGGAGATCCTCCGGAAGCGGCAGCTAGTGGAGGACCGGAACCTGTTGGTGGTGAGCAGTCTTGTGGTCCTTGGCGCGGGGTTGTGTAGGGTCCGCGAGAGGGGAGGCTGGGGAACGAGGGAACTGGTACAGAGAGGAGTCCGGCGGGGATGGGGCTTAACCAGAGGGGCCCCCGCCTACCCCGGAGCGGCCCCTGCAGGTCCACCCTTGACCCCTTTTATTGGGGAGCCTTAGGAAGCAGGTGGGGGAGATACAGGAAAACCCAAGATTTTGGCAGAATTTCCCTCAACTGCCCTTCATTCCCTCGCAGTTTCTTTAACTGCCGCGTATACTCATCCTCATCTGTCGGGAGGCTTCGGAATTCTGCCCCAATTCTTGTGGTCGTTACGTATGTGGCTTTACTAAGGATTTGTGTCCAGCTGAAGCATAGAGGGAGGGCAGACTCAGAATTAGCTTTTAATTTAGACTCCTTCCTACTGGTAAAACCGGTTTTTCATTACATTCCCTCCCCTCCCCTCAACACACTTAAGAAAGTCTGTTGGACAGCTCTCCACTGATAGGAGGACTCTAAAACTGTGTTGGAAAAACGATGGAGAAAAGTAGCCTTGAGAAGTGATTTAGGAACTTCCCTAAGCTGATCTCCATTACTTTATTGCAGAACAATTACTTAGATCGCCAGTTCTGACAGCTTTTGCTGTGAGGACCCCATTAACTCTTCCAAATTATTGAGGACCCCAAAGGACTTTTGTTTATGTGTTTATCGATATTTACTGGGTTGAAGTTAAAGCTGAGAATTTTTAAAAATATTAATATACTGTATTAATTCATTGGTTACTTTATTAGTATTGGTTCACCGAATTATGGACATCTTCCAAATGTGTGTATATTTCGACCCACCATATTTTAAAAAGCTCGTTTCATGTTACCAGTGACGTCGCAAGAAACATCTTTAAGCATCAAGACACCGTCAGGCTCATGGCAACAGATGAAAAATCTCCACAATTTAATTTTCACTCGAAAGCTGGCATTTTATCATAGACAGCAAGTACTATCAGTTGTTTCCCGGAATGGCAGGTTCCCCTTGTTCACTTTTGGGAAGTTGTCTAAGTCTGAATAACTATAGTGTCTAGTAGGTACTCTCTCATCTAAAAATAATATTCCATGAAAAAAGCAGCCGGTTTAGTTTGTATCTTAATCACACAAGTGCTTTCCTTCCCGACTGTCGTCATCCTTGGGTGTAAATGAGAAGTGCCTTATGTATACTTGCCAAGGCTCAGGACACTGACTTACCCTTGCTTTTCACCCTCAGCGCAGCTGTCCAAGAGTGTACAGGCAAGTCGTACCCTAGTGCTGAAAAGAGTTTTGACCTTACAGACCCTCGCAAAGCATCTTAAGGACTCCAGCAGTCTTGGGACCACACTTTGAGAATATTTGCTCGGGTCTTTGGCTATAATGTAAGATCAATGTCTGTGACATAGTATGCGTCAGTTGGGATTGTTTGGTGGATGGCTGATTTCATAATCAGTGAAACTTTAAAAACAATGAGCAAGTTGGAGCTCATTACACAGAATATTATTTAGCAGATAAAGGGGGAAAGTGTGTCCATATCTGTAACTTAACATTTTATCTCTGCTTCAGGGACTCTTTTTCTTCAGATGAGTGATTTCAGAGTATTTGCAAAAAGTAATGTAGATGTTGCAGTGCGTAGTTGATATTAGGAGGGCCAGGATGTTGAAATCTGAATACTTCCGAGGGAAAGTTGAATCATGAAAAGCTGGGCTCTCTCTCCAAGTTCACAATATGCGACTTTGCCTAATCACATAGGTAAGTGCTCTTGAATAATAGAGGCAAACCTTATTTTAATGTGCTTCACTGTATTGTGCTTCACAGATACTGCACTTTGTACAAATTTAAGGCAAGACCCTCCACCAGCAAAAAAGTTACAACTCACTTTATTGCGTTACTCACTCTATTGCAGAGGCCTGGGTCAAAGGAGCAGTATCTCCGAGGGGTGCCTGTAGAGGAGAATATGAGTCACTGGACATCTTTTCTTTTTGTATGCATGGGGATACAGTGTTTTGATTTATAGCTGTATAGGAGCAGTTGCTTTATAGACTTTTTCTCTTTGCATCATAGTGTCAACAATTTTCATACTTTTTCACTGCTCCAGCCACAGGAAGAAATAGATTTTTATAATTTCTTCTAATATGTATATGAAAAAAGTTTCATGAAACAGTTCTTATCTTAACTACATGTGATTCTATCATTTTAATCAGTTTTGTTTAAATGCTGGTTGGAGACCCCTGAATTGTTTTCATTGCCATATCTGTAGCTAGGAAACCCCCATCTCTGTTGTATGTTGTTCTTCCAGAAGAACCTCCTTCTCTTGGTCGCTTCAAGCGATTTCCAAGCTTTTAAGTGTTAGTCTGGTAGTTAAAACAGGAAGTAACCTTGTGAGTGCCCCTTTGTTAAACTGGAGAGGCTCCTAAAAGAAGCCTCCTAACACCTGCCCTAAGACGTAACTGTGAGGCACTGTGAATTGCTCAAGTGCCAGTGCGTTGGAGTCCTGGGATTGGTGAATCTGCACTTAACGCAATGCCTCATTTCTGTGGAAAACCAGGCTGCTCGAGGAACTGGTTGGGGCCATCGTTAGCAGTTTTATTGGTTGTAGTTATGAGGATGGGCTTTGGTAGAATTACAGATTTTATTCCTCAATACTTATTGGATGTTTCTTGTATACATGGTACTGCACTCTGCCACAGAGGATTAGAAAGAAAGTAATGCTTGATCCTTTTCTTTAAGGAACGTGCATTCAATTTCACGGAGAAAAAAGGAGCCAACAGGCAAGAAACCCTTCCTTGTTTCCTGTGTTAAAATAAGTGAGGTATTGGTTACAGCTTGGGCCAAACCTTCCACCTGCACATTGGATCCCAACTCGTCTTTTCTAGCATCATCAGGAACCTTAATATCACCTACTCCCTTTCTTCCTGTGTCTTTAGTCTCTCTACTGGCTTATCCCCATCAGCACTGAAACATACAAATGTCTCCACCTTTAAAAACGTGTTTTTTTGTTTTGTTTTGTTTTAAAGCAACTCTCCTTTTTCTTTATAGTCAGGCTTCTTAAAATAAATTTTAATTCTCACTTATTCCTTCACCTGATGCAAACTGGTTTCTGCCACCACAGCTATACTGACTCCATTCTAATCAGGGACAACAGTGACCTTCATTTTTGTGACTGACAGCAACATTTGACACTATCTGAATTGGTCCTTATCCTTCATTCTTCCCTTGGCACATCTTCCACCACAGCTTCCTGTTTTTCCTTTGACTTCTCAGACTGCTTATTCTTGACCTCCCCTTCAGGTTTCTTCTTTTTTTGTTTTTATTTTATTGTCTGTTTTTTGTCTCTTACATGTTGGTTTGCTTTGAAGCTTGGGCCTAGTCCCCTTTCTCTTCATGCTGAATATTCTCTTGCATTAATTTTATATTCACCTCTAGCTTTCAGTCACCATCGATGTGGGGTTCTTCAGTGGAGCCTTTGAGTGGTCTTCAGAGTATCCAGAGTATTGAAAGTTTATAAAAAATTTAGCATGTATGTATATGTATATGCCCACTCTTCCCCTTTTCCTGTTTATGATATTGTTAGAGGGATCTTTGACTCAACAGGGTCATGAACTAGTAATATCTATGCTGGTGAAAATCGCCACGCCCAATGCCTTGTAGTACCAATCACAGTTGGTCCAGCTCTACTGAATTTTTTTTACTTTTTCAGTTCTTTGAACTTACCTGTCCTCACACTTGTTAACCCTTGACTTTGTAATAGTGTTCTAGAGCCCTTTCTAACTCCTCTTTCTTTAGTGGTCTGTGAGGGACCTTTGGAGGATTTTTTAGTACTCTATAATCAAAAAACAGTGTGACAGGGAGTTTGCTGTTGTAGTGATACCATATTTTGACATCTACTGAAAAGTAGATTTTTTTTTCCCTTTCAACATTGTACTGTGAAAATTTTCAAAGGTACAGAAAACTCAAAAGGATTGCACTGTGAACACCCATGTGCGTACCACCTAGATTCTACATTTAAACCTGCAGTTAACATTGTAATATATTTGCCTCATCATGTAACTATCCATGTTTTCTGTCATTCCATATCCATTCATTAATTTTCCATTAACTACTTTAACTTCAGCATAGTTACACCAGGCAGAACATTTTAGGGTAAGTGATTGGCTCTTTTTTGTTTAATTATTTTTAAGTAAAATTTATTGGGGTGACAGTGGTTAATAAGATTATATAGGTTTCCAGTGTACAGTTCTCTGATCCTTCATCTGTATATTGATTGGATTGTGTGCCCAGCACCCCAAGTCACCCTATTTTTGTCCCCCTTTACCTTTTACTCCACCACCCCCCTACCATCTGATAATCCCCATACTGTTGTCTGTGTGTTTTTTTTGTCTGTTTTTCTTGTTTGTTCATTTATTGCTTTCAGTTTTATATCCATGTATGAGTGAAATCATATGGTTAACTTTTTCTCTCTGTCCTCAAGATCCATCTGCATGGTCGCAGGTGGCAATATTTCATTTCTTCTTAGGGCTCAGGAGTATTCCATTGTATGTATGTCCCACATCTTTATCCAGTCAGCTAGTGAAGGGCACTTTGGTTGTTTCCATGTCTTGGCCACTGTGAATAATTGTTGCAGTGAACATAGGGCTGCGTATGTCTTTGTGAATAAATGTTTTCCAGTTTTTAGGTAGACACCCAGAAGAGGGGCTGCTGGGTCATATGGTAACTCTAATGTAAATTTTTTGAGGAACCTCTGTACTGTTTTCTCTAGTGGCTGTGCCAGTTTACATTTCCGCCAGCAGCAAATGAGGGTTCCTTTCTCTCCACACCCATTCGGACAGTTGTTTTTACTTGTCTTGTTAATACTAGCCATTCTAACAGTTGTGAGGTGGAATCCCATTGTCGTTTTGAATTGCATTTCGCTAATGTCTAGTGAAGCTGAGCCTCTTGTTATATGTCTTTTGACCATTTGTTTTGTCTTCTTGGGAGAAGGATCTGTTCATGACCTCCGCCCACTTTTCAAATGAATAGTTTGTTTGTTTGGTGTTCAACTGTATGAGTTCCTTATATATTTGAGATATTAACCCCTTGTTAGAGCTGTTGTTTGTAAATGTGTTCTCCCGTTCGGTGGTTACTCTTTTGTTTTGTTGGCGGCTTCTGGTTTCTTTTGCTGCGCAGAAGCTTTTTAGTGTGATATAGCCCCATCATTTATTTTTGCCTTTACTTCCCTTGCCTTTGGAGTCAAATTCATAAGGTCTTCTCTAGGACCAGGGTCCTTGAATTGAGTACCCATGTCTTCTTCTATGTAATTTATTGTTTCAGGTTTTATAGATAGGTCTTCGATCCAGGTGATAGGCTCTTTTAGCTGCTTCTCTGCTTTGCCAGGAGGCATTCACAAGCTAAGTGGTTACTGTTTTAAGTATCACAGGTAAAACCTGAGAGCCACTTAAAAGGACCAAAGGTGAAGCAGCTCCTCTGGAACAGCAAGCCCTAATAAACAAGTGTTTTTCAGCTACAGGTAGGGTAATAAAAACAACTTACTCATCTTTATGCATTTCAAATTATGTCGCAGATATTGGTACACTTTATCCCTAAACGATTTGGCATGCATATTATTAACTAGTGTTAATCAGAATATGTCCCAGAATAATTGCTGGGACATATGGTAGTTCTGTTTTTAATTTCTTAAGGAACCTCCGTTTTGTTTTCCATTGTATAGTCTTGCTTCCTTTATATTCCATTAATTGATTATATAGGTGTGGGTTTATTTTTGGGTTCTATAGTTTGTTCCATTGATCTATATTTCTGTTTTTAAGTGAGGAGTACATTGTGTGTGTGTGTGTGTGTGTGTGTGTGTGTGTGTGTGGTCTATTGGTTGGTTGGTTGGTTGGTTAGTTTTTACTGTATCCGTCAAGTACAGTTTGCTTTCAGGTTTTGTGATACCTTCAACTTTGTTCTTTCTCAAGATTTCTTTCGCTATTTGGGTCTTTTGTGGTATTTCATAAACTTTGGGGTTATTTGTTCCAGTTCTGTGAAAAATGCCGTTGGTATTTTGACAGGGGTTGCATTGAATCTGTAGCTCACTTGGGTAGTATGGACATTTTAGTGATCATAATTTTTCCTGTCCACCATGAGCATGATAGATGCTTCCATCTATTTGCATATTCTTCAGTGTTTTCCTTCACTGTCTTGTAATTTTCTAAATACAGGTCTTTGACCTCCTTGGTTAAATTTATTCCTAGGTATTTTATTTTTATTTTTTGGTGAAATTGTAAGTGGTGTTGTTTTCTTAATCTCTCTTAATGATAGTTTGTTATTGGTGTGTAAAATAGCGAATGATATCTGAGTGTTAATTTTGTATCCCTCTACTTTAATGAAATCATCTTTCAGTTCTACTGTAATAGTTTTTTTGATGGAATCTTTTGGAGTGCCCGATAGATTGGGGATTGTTGTGTTTTCATTTTTATTTGTCTCAAGGTATCTTTTGAATTCTCCCTTAGTCTAGTTAATGTATTCATTGTTTAGTAGCATGTTATGTAGCCTCCACGTGTGTGTTTTTCACTTTCCTTCTTGTAATTGATTTCTAGTTTCATACCATTGTGATTAGAGAAGATGACTGAGGTATTTGTAATCTTGTTAAATTGATTGGGATGTGGTTTGTGGCCTAATGTGGTGTGCCCTGGAAAATGTCCCATGTGTACTTGAAAAGAATGTATATCCTGCTTCTTTTGGGTAAAATATCCTAAAAATATCAATTAAGTCCATCTGGTCTGATTTGTGGTTTAAGGACATTGTTTGCTTTTTGATTTTCTGTCTGGGCAAACTTTCCATGATATCAGTGGGGTATTCAAGTTCCCTATTATGACTTTATTACTGTCCATCTCTCCCTTTACATCACTGAAGGTGTGATTTATGTATGTAGGTGCTTCTGTGTTGGGTGCATAGAGGGTTGAGATTGTCATGTCTTCTTTTTGGTTTGACCCCTTTATCTTTTAAATGCCCTTTTTTGTCTCTTGTTACGGCCCCCCCCTTTTTTTTAAATTGTGTTTCCTTGATTATGCTATTATAGTTATTCCAACTTTCTCCCCCTTTGCCACTCTCCACCCAGTACCACCCACTCCCTTAGGCAGCCCCTGCACAGTTGTTCCTGTGTGTGGGTCATGGGTATAAGTTCTTCAGCTACTCCATTTCCTGTACTGTACTTTACATCCCCATGGCTATTCTGTAACTACCTTTTGTATTTCTTAATCCCCTCACCTCTTTACCCATTGCACCACACCACGCTCCCATCTGGCAACCATCAAAACGCTCTCCATATCCATGATTCTGTCTCTGTTCTTCCTATTTGTTTAGTTTGTTTTTTAGATTCAATTATTGATAGATATGTTTTTTTGCCATTTATTGTTCATGGTTTTGATCTTCCTCTTCTTCTTAAATAAGTCCCTTTACCATTCATATATTAATGGTTTGGTGATGATGAATTCATTTAGTTTTTCCTTGTCTGGGAAGCTCTTTGTCTGCCCTTCCATTCTAAATGATGTCTTTGCTGGGGAAAGCAATCTTGGCTGTATGCCCCTGCTTTTCAGAACTTGAATACTTCTTGGCAGTCCCTTCTAGCCTGCAAAGGTTCTTTTGAGAAAGCAGCTGACAAGCTTATGGGGACTCCCCTGAAGGTAACTGTCTTCTTTCCTCTTGCTGCTTTTAAGATTCTCCCTTTATCATTAAGCTTTGGCATTTTAATTATGACGTGTCTTGGAGTGGGCCTCTTTGCATTCATCTTGTTTGGGACTCAGTCCACCCTGCACTTCCATGTCTGTTTCCTTCACCGAATTGCCGAAGTTTTCTTTCATTCTTTTTTCAAATAGATTTCCAATTTCTTGCCCTTTTGTTCTCCTTCTGGTACCCCTAAAATGCGAATACTGGAATGCTTGAAGTCCTAGAGGCTGTTTACGGTAGCCTCGTATTTTTGGATCCTTATTTTTTCTTCTTATTCTGATTGGTTGTGTTTTGCTTCCTTATACTACGAGTCATTGATTTGATTCTCTGCTTCATCCACTCTACTGTTGTTTCCCTGTAAATTGTTCTTTATTTCAATTAGTGTAGCCTTCATTTCTGACTGGATCTATGCAGTTGAGGGTCCTCACTAAGATCCTTGAGCATCCTTACAACCAGCGTTTTGAACTCTGCACCTAATAGATTGCTTCTGTCAATTTCATTTAGCTCTTTTTCTGGAGTTTTGACCTGTTCTTTCATTTGGGTCATGTTCTTTGACCTTCATTTTGGCAGCCTCCCTGGGTTTGTTTGTAGATATTAAGTAGGTAGAGAGCTATCACTCCCTGTCATTGTATCGTGGCATAATGTAGTAGGTGTCCTGTAGGGTCCAGTGGCACATCCTCCCTTATCACCCAAGCTGGGTACTTGAGGTGCGCCCTTCATGTGGGCTGAGTACACCCTCTTGTAGTTGAGCCTTGGCTTCTGTTGGCAGGTCAACTGGAGGGATTTACCCTGTGTAGGGTAAATGGAGGCAATCTGGCTTCCTCATCCAGGTGTCTGGGGAACTAAGATAGGTAGTGTTCTCATCGCCTGGAGACTGGGCCCAATAAGTACTCCCATGGCCTTGAGTGGGCTCACATGCACAGAATCTCAACCTGTTTTGGCTCCCTGCTAGTTTTGTCTTCAGTATTTAAGGGGGTAGGGGCTCCCTGCTAGTACACAGGTGAGAGAGGGGACAGGTGACATGCAGTATGGCATGCGGGGACATGCAGCTTATAGTGTGCGTGGATCGCCTACCCTTGAATAAAGGTGTGGCAGACATCCCTACAGCTCTGAATATTCTTCCATCTACCCAAATCCTGTGAACCTGTTTGGCCTTGAAAGATCGTAGCACACCTACGTCAATCAGTTGCGAGGATTGGCCATGACCACTGACCACCAGCTTCCACCCTCCATGAGGGTTCAACTGTGCAGGGACAAGGTGGTGGTGCTCTGATGTGGTCTGCAGCTTTCCACTGGGTGTACAGGCCCTGAGGTTTCCCAGGTGGTGCAGGCCAAGGTCAACCCCTGCCAGTGGCTTGCCCAGGGCCACTCTGCCTGAGCTGTAAAGCAATCTGAGATGGCTACTACTTGTGCTGGGCTTGGAGGTTCCCAGGCGAAGCCACGTTGTGACTCTAGGTTGGGTGCTGCTAGTGCCAGGCCTGGGGCCACTTAGCAAGAGCAAGAGCAAAGTGATCTGTGCTTGTTGCCAGATCACTTTGTACCTACCATTTGTGCTTCTTATTCCCTGTCCCTTATCCCCCATTCTCCCCGCTGATAACCCTCCATGTGATCTCTCCATTTCTGTGATTCTGTTCCTGTTTTAGTTGTTTGCTTAGTTTGTTTTTGTTCTTTTTTCTTTTTTCTTTAAGGTTGAGTTGTTGATAGTTGTGAGCTTGTTGTCATTTTCCTGTTCATAGTTTTGATCTTCTGTTTCTTAGATCTAAGTCCCTTTAACATCTCATATAATATGGGCTTGGTGATGAACTCTTTTAATTTGACCTTACCTGGGAAGTGCTTTATCTGCCCTTCCATTCTGAATGATAGCTTTGCTGGATAGAGTAACCTTGAATGCAGATCCTTGCCTTTCATGACTTTGAGTCATGACTTTCATGACTTCTTTCCAGCCCCTTCTTGCCTGTAAGGTTTCTTTTGAGAAATCAGCTTACAGTCCTATGGGTATTCTTTTGTAGGTAACTGTCCCCTTTCCTCTTGCTGCTTTTAAGATTCTCTCCTTATCTTTAATCTTGGGTAATATAATTGTGATGTGCCTTAGTGTGTTCCTCGTTGTATCCAACTTCTTTGGGACTCTCTGAGCTCCCTGGACTACCTGGAAGTCTGTTTCCTTTGCCAGATTGGGGAAGTTCTCCTTCATTATTTTTTCAAATAAGTTTTCAATTTCTTGCTCTTCCTCTCCTCCTTCTGGCACCCCTGTGATTCAGATGTTAGAATGTTTAAAATTTTCCCAGAGGTTCCTAAGCCTCTCCTCATTTTTTTGAATTCTTGTTTCTTCATTCTGTTCTGGTGGAATGTTTATTTGTTCCCTCTGCTCCAAATGTTTGATTTGAGTCCTGGTTTCCTTCCCTTCACTGTTGGTTCCCTGTATATTTTTCCTTATTTCACTTTGCATAGCCTTCAGTTTTTCCTCTATTTTGTGGCCATACTCAACCATTTCTGTGAGCATCCTGATTACCAGTGTTTTGAACCTCTGCATCTGATATATTGTCTATCTCTTCATCGCTTAGTTGTATTTTTTCTAGAGTTTTGATTTGTTCTTTCATATGGACCATATTTCTTTGTCTTGGCACACCTGTTATGTTGTTAGGGGCAGAGCCTTAGGTATTCACCAGGGTGGGGCAACCCACCTCACTGCATTTTGGCACTATCTGTTAGGGAGGGGTCAGAGAGGGAACAATGCTGCTTGCTTGGCAGTTAGCCAGCTTTCAGTCACTTCCCCTGCTACACACAAGCAAATTGGGCCTTTCTGGTGCTGATTTCAGGGTGGGTGGGTTTGTGTACGTTCTAGGACCCTGTGGGTCCCTCCAGCGAACACCCCTGGGAGGCTGGGAGTTTCTCCTACCGCTGAACCCCCATAGGTTTTTACATCCAGAGTTTTTGAGGCTTTCTTTTTGCCCCGTGCTGGAACCCTGGGTTGCGTGGCCTGTCTCGCTTCCCTGTTGTTCCTCCCGGTTTATCTGCAGGCAAATGTGGGACCACCGGCCACCGTCTGGTCCTCCCAGTCCTCCAGCTGCTGCCATGCCGCCCACTTCCTCTCCACCAGGCTGCCCATCTCCGCCCCTCCTGTCAGTCTGGATGGAGGCTTTGTCTTTAACTCTTCAGTTGTCTGACTTCCATACAGTTTGATTTTCTGGCAGTTCTGGTTAATTTTTTGTTTTGGAGTTTGTTGTTGTTATTCTTTTGGTTGTGCGAGGAGGCAACGTGTATCTACCTATGCCTCCATCTCGGCTGGAAGTTCTACACTTTCTTTGTTCATTTGTCAAAATATAAAAACCATTTAATTAAAAAAAAAAGACTGTTTATGTCTTTTTTTTTAAATTAATGGTAGTAAAACAGAAATGGACAAAATGCTGGAATTAAAAAAATTAAGAGTAGTAAACAGTGTGGAAGATAATCAGAATATAATAAATAAACTAACTAGGAAGAATAATGTATCAGTATGTTCTAGTAAGTTGGAAAATCTCAGTCATATAAATGACTAAAAAAATACAAGAAGCTGAATAACTGAATGAGCCAATAAGTGAAGAAAAATTAAGAAGGTTGTCTGACAACCAAGTGAGGAAAGCAGTTAAGCTTAAAAGGAGTCAGAGAAGATCCCTTGGATTTGAACCTCGAATATGATTTAGGACCTTAGGGGATTTTTTTTTTCCAGTAGAACAATAAGAATGGATGCTAAGTTGTTGGGGACGGGTTCCGGAAAGAGAATTGGAGATGAGGAAAAGGAGACAGAGCAGAGAAACATTTTAGCGTAGGTCTGCTGTAAATAGTACTCAGCATGGTACCCAGTGCAGAGTAAAGAATTTTTCCTTCAGTGTTGCCTGGCGTTCAGCATATTCAAGAGCTGATTGTCTGGTGCCACTAGAGGGGTATGGTGAAGATGCAGAGGAGAAAACAGACCATTGATTCTGAGATGTCCCTGAGAAAGGCAGAAGGACCTGGCGGAGCAGTGTTAGAAGGGATTGGCCTTCGTCAGGAGGCTGGTTCCCCCTTCCGTCCTGAAATGAAGAAGGGATCGGTGCTGGGAAGAATTTGCAGAAATTTTTGTTTGATGGCTTTTCCTTTTTTCATAGATTGGCTTGGACATCTGCTGGAAATGAGGGGAAAAAAGAAGGGGTAAGAGGTTTGAGAGAATGGAGAATGAGTAACGATCAGTGGACGATAGGAGAGAAAACCGAAGAGCGAAGCACACCAGGAGCGGTGGGCACCGTTGAGGCCCAGGCGGGTTCCCGGCATTGCTTGGCCCACTAGGTGCAGGCTTGGAGAATGTCAACAAGAAGGTTCTAGGACAGTGTCCTCACTTACTGGTCGCAGGACCTCTACAAATTTCAGATTGATAGTTCTGGAGGGCTTTTGTTTATGTAGGGTGGGTTTATTGATAATGACTCTACTAAAACTTACAAGAAATACAATGAAATCTACCATAAGATTAACATAAAGAATACATTTTTATGAAGACTGACTATATTTTCCAAAACAAAAGATATGTAGAGAAAAGAATGTTCTATTTGACAGTTTTGCAGATGTCTTTAATCTCTGGCATGTTAGAAGGTAGTTGAACTCTCCTGTTTGTTTCTCCATTCAACCTGCTGCAGTAATGTGTTTTTAGTCAATTATATGATGGAAAAAGGAATATTTTAATAACCTTTTCAGATAATTGTGCTTCTTTAGTATTACACCAAAAGTAGACAAATGGTAAGTTTCTTCAAGTTTAGCTAAGCATTTGGATTCTGACCCATATCAAGGACTTTTTTTTTTTACATAAAATCCATCAATATATTCTACTCTACATCCATTCAGATCCATTGTGCTCATAGATCTTCTGTGCATTATTTTGTCACCTCATACCTTTGTAATGTTATTGTTCACTGTGTTATTCAGATCTTCTCTATGTTGATATATTTCATTAGATGATATAAAGAAAGTCACATTCATTAATATTATTCCTAGTTTACTGGGAAAGCCTTTAAGTAATGGGACACTGTCAGGTTCAGTGATAGATACATGTTTTCCATCATTCTAATCTGAAAGATGGCATTTTATCATAGGTGATGAATACTGTCATTGTTTTCCTTGAAGTGACAGGCCTACTTTTGTTCAGTTTTGAGAAACTGTCCAATACGCAAGCCTGAATAATCAATTGCACAAGTGCTTTTTTTTTTTGAGACAATGATCCCACTTCATTATGTAGCAGAAGTGCTTTGTATATTTCCTTTTTTATTTCATCATACCAGATATTTAAAGGCTCTGTACTCAAGGGTAGAGATTTGGTAAAATTGTACTTTATCAAGACTTAAGGAAACCAGCCTCTTTATTTTCCTGCAAGTGCATGGTGCTGAGGAGTACAGTGACCACTGCTGCATAAATAATGTACTTAGCTTTCATTTATTCTCAGATTCCAGTAGTTTTCCTCACTGTTGCTTTAGTACCTTTAGTGCAGGTGTGTGTGCAGTTAAAAAGGAGCATGTAACGTCTTATTAGTGTTATTATGAAAATAAATTTGAGCTTGCAGAATCCCCAAAGGGGTCTAAGAACCCTCAGAAGTCCACAAACTGCATTTTGAGAATTGTTATTCTAGGCTTACGATTTTGTTAGATGTGTTCAATGAAATTGGGGCATGCAAGTAAAGGATATCATAGTTATAGATCAGACCGTGGACTGTGACCTGGATAGTCTTTTTACTTTCTTTCTTTATATCTGCTCTTTCTGAGAGAATATATGTGTTTGTCAACTCGTTTATTCGAGACGTGACAATTACCTGCTACATACGCAAAAGGAGCAGTTTGTGATGCTGAAATAACATTTTTGGGAGCGAAGAACTGTAGCTTGGAATGCTGGACAGTAAAAAAGGATTTAAGGACCAGTTCTAGTCCTGTCACTGTTACTCATTAGGCTAAGTTCTGGCCATGTCACTTAACCTTGCTAAATCTTAGGCTTCTCACTTCTATGCTGGGATGAATATCGTTTGCTCCCACCTTTCTCAGGGTAGTTTTGCTATTCAGGTGATACCATCAGTTCCTTACCCCAGGTAGTATCTTCTTCACCTTTACATCAGTAGAGCCGTACTTGGTGTGTGGTAGATGTTTATTGAGTTAATGAATTAGCTTAAAAAAAAAACTTATTATGAAGGTTTAAACACAGAAAAAACCAAATTGTTTAAGGAGCCCCTGTCTACCCCTTCCCCTAATACATTTGTAACTCCAGAAATAAGAATGTTCTCATGTAAACAAAATGACACCCAACAAAATTAAAATTAGGTCCTTAACATCATGAAATTAGGTCCTGTATATCATGACATTCAATTCAATTATGTCCAATTGAATGAAAATTTAGACATATATATGTTTACAGTTTCTTAGCTCAAATCAGATCCACACAAAGTGCAGATATTGCATTTGTTTATTATGACTCTTGGTTCCTTTCAATTGAGAACATTTTTATTCCTCCAGGTTCACCCTTTTTTGATGCCATTACCTTGTTAGAGAAACTAGGAGTAGTTTTGTAAAATTTTCCAGTGACATTATTTAGCTTATTCCTCTAGTCCCTGCATTTCCGGTACTCTGAAAGTTAGATCTAAGTGTTTGATTTAATTTATACTTACCTTTTAGCAAGCATGCTGTATCAGTGGTGCTGGGTACTTCCCACATGTCTCACATAGGAGGTGCATAATGTTTTCCTGATGCCTGGCCTTGGTCAGTTGGTTCAGGTACGGGCAGCGTGGTCTTTCCGTTGCTGTCCATGACCTCTCCTGGACTGGTCTTAGCATCCATAGGCGGTCATTGCCTGAGTGAACAAACTTTGGACTATGAGGTGCTAAATTTCTGAATGGGAGTAATACTGAGGTACTATTATAATTACTGCTATTAAGGTAGGGCACTACCTTTATTTGAGCAAACTCATCAATGAAGTAAGAGCTGTACATAGTAACAAGCCTCCAAATTAGGGACTGTAGATTTAACAGCAAGGATAGTTTTATATATGGCTTAGAAAGAACTAGCTTTTCCCCATCACAGTAGATTTAGAGCTTGTCTCAACATCAAGTCATATTAAAACAAATGCCTTTAAACTGTTGTTTTGTTTTGTTTTATTTATCCTCACCCAGGGATATTCTTTCATTGCTTTTAGAGAGAGAAAAGAAGGGAGAGAGGGCTTCGAGAGAGGGGAAGGGAGGGAGAAAGAGGGAGAGAAACATTGATGTGAGAGAGAAACAGCGATTGGTCACCTCTTGGACAACTCATCCAGGAATCAAACCCCTGGCCTTTCGGTTTTCGGAAGTACGCCCAACCGATTGAGCAACACCAGCCAGGGCAAACTTTCTTTTTAATAGAAAGAGCTTCTGACACCATTCTATGTCTAGGTTACTTTAAGACTTGATTGACACAATTTTCAGAATTCATAAAATACAGTTAATCGATATAGTAAGATTCCAGATGATGAACAGAGCTTGGCATACTCTTGGAGCTCTCTTGATAATGACGTTTAAGATGTTAGCTATAGATACCATAATTTTTGTTCCATCATTTCTGTTAGAAATAAATAATTAAAGCATTCTGTTTTATGTGGTTCATAGTAAATCCATTTGTACAGGTTATCATTGAACTCAAATATTGGAAGAGTTAATCAAAACAGTGTGCACATTTAGAAAATAATGGTTACTTTTCTTTGCTGTTGGATATGCCTGTTAAAATGATACTGCAAGATAAATATGTACAATACTTCAAATTTAGACTGGGGATCAAGGACAGGTGGCGTGTCAGAAAATCAACATACTGTTGATGGAACCAAAAATACTTGGCCAGTTTCTTGAAAAAAATGAAGGAACATTTTCCAGTTCTTGATTAAGGGACGTGAAACTTTTTTCAAGGATATATTATTAACTTATTTCATTCTTCAATAGGAAAATAAAAAATATTTCAAGCGTAGTGAACTTGCAAGAAAAGAAGAGGAAGCATATTTTGAAAGATGTGGCTACAAGGTATGAATTCCTGCTTTTATGTTAAATTGTCTATTTCTGAGTTCAAATTTGTACAGCTGTTGCTAAAGTTACAGAATTATTGATCTCTGTTCAATTTATCAATGTTATACATTAGCCTATAAGTGAGAAGCCATCTGGAGAGGTATGAGTTCCAGTTTTCTTTTTCTTTTTCTTTTTTATCTTGAATTCAGGAAAACACATGCATGACTGTTGGCTTGGAATGGTTTGGCCTTCTGTGGACAGCATGAAGTGGCTTGAGATGAAAGCTTGATTCTTTTTTCTTTTTTTTTTTAAGTCCTGGATCTGATGCTCCCTCATTTTCATCTCCCCACCTCTCCTCTCCCCACCTCTCCCAATAAAAGTCTATTTTTAAAGGGCTAAAAACATCGTATTCCTTCAACAACAGTGGTATTAGCAGTGGTATTTTCCCTGCTGCCTCCTGAATATTTAAGCCATTGCTTGTATGTTTGCATTGTTAACAGCTCCCTTTGGCCCTGAGTGCTGCCGCCTGAAGTAGAGTGCCATAGAGCCCTCGTGTGCTCTTTGTAGTGAGAAACCGTACTTCACATATTGCCCAGTCTCTTGGCTAGAAAGTGTAGCATTGAAATATATATTAGAAACAAATGAGTTGTCTGGAAGACTGTATATTTTAGAAGCATGACTGAAATTATCTTTGATATTACCTAGTTGAATAACGTATTGGGTTTTTTATTGGGAGGGGTTAATGGTTATGAGGCAAAGTTATGTTTACATTATTTTTAGAAGACTCTATCTATTTTAGTAATTTCTTTAATCAAATTTCAGAGACTCTCTGAAATACTTTTGCCAAATCATAAATTTGAGATCAACTTTTTGCTTGTAAAACACCGATTTAAAAGAATCCTCTTGTGCATGTCATGTTGAAAGTTCTGGCAATAAATTTATCTGGCATAGCATTTCTAGAGGGAAGCATGAGTAATGCAAATGGTATGGCTATGCATTTGGTTTTATTTTGTAGTGTTGGGAAAGGGCAAGTTTTAAAAGTGTCATATTTCTGATAGGTTTCTACAGTTTGAAAGATTATGGTGGCATTTTGCTATTTTCCGTGAATATATTGATTTCAGTTCCTTCTAGTTTAGGAAATTAGAATATGTTTTGTATAAGTCACTATTGAATAGATATTCCGAAGGAAGAATTCTCATGTTTTACTTGACCTGTATTGTCTAACTTCCAACTCGATTTGGAGTAGGAATTACCCTGGGTTTAGTCTGTTAACTTGTTGCTTTCCCAAATCTTTAAATCTGACCCTTTCAGCTTTTTCATAGGGTCAGAAAATAATTTTTTAAATGGTGGCAATTTTGCTTTATGTAGGTTGCCTCAGTGGTATGGCAGTACTTTCTTGCTTATATATAGGAAAACACTGGAACAAAACAAGAACTGTATATTGCTTGTCATGTTGAATCCAGCTACCATTCCATAATTAAGACTAGTTTTCATCCTGAGATTTGGGAGAAATAACCTGTTTTTATCCTTAAAAAGAATTAGCACAGGTTATTCTTTCTAAAACATTTTTGAATATTTCCTTGTTGGTAATAATGGAAATACAGCCTGTCTTGCTTTTTATTCCTTTATAGAAAATAGTTTCTAATTTCTAAGGCTTGATGCTGATTTGGTTTGTAAAAATATGACAGATTTTTTAAATCTCAATTTCCTTTTACACTATTAATACTGATAAACCTATTAACCATAAAATACAGAACCTTAAGTTATGTAATTTTAACCATATAGCCTTTTTTGGTTGAATGTGAGTTTTTCCTTAATGCTGAGCTATATTTTTTCGATCTTTCTTCTTTTGGCATTTTAGAGTTTTCTTTTGGTCAGTCAGGGAACCATGTTTCAGTATCATTTGACAGACCACACAGTGGGGCTTATAAATTACTAAACTCGATTTTCCCAAGCTGTGACTGGGGTGACAGACTCAAGAAAATATATGAAGAGATTTTTTTTGTTCTCTGCAGGTTCCTATCAACAAGTGTGTCCACTCTTTTCTTTGTGTGGTATGAGTAGAGAGGTGCTGTTGTTCATTATTTTCTCACAAGGATCGCAGTTCCATTTGTGGGCAAGTTCTAATAGCATTGCAAATTTTTCTGTGTGTCCAACAGTGATTTCTGTGCACTTGGAATAATAAATTTCAAAAATTAGGGTAGGAAAAAGCTGGATCTTGAGCCTTCATGGGTTTCTGTTGGAAAGAGATTCTTTTCTTGGACCTTCATTTTGAACCCAGAGCAAGGATCAGACAACCCTGAAAGATGATTTTCTGAAAGAGGAGAAGCAGGTTGATTGTTTTTTAAGAAAAGAGTAAAATTCTTGAGAGATGAGGGAGAAAGTGAATCTAAATTTCAGCTCCTATAAGGTTTTGATTTTGGAGACTGTTCGTTCTCCTTATGTCGCTCTTCTGTAGCAAGAATGCCGTCTCCAGTGTGCACGTTTTCTATGTGTGCCATCCCCGAACTGGACATGTTGGATAAGCTCTTAAAAGCTGCACATTTATTATGAGCTCTTCCCTTGAAGGAACGTTTAGAAGACCTTCAGTATTTAAAACATTAAACTTCGTGAACAGCTAAACTAATAGAATGATAAATATTAACTACATTGTAAAAGCTGAATTTCATTTCTTTTTTTGCTGTTATAGATACAACCAAAAGAGGAGGACCAGAAACCGTTAACTTCATCGAATCCAGTGTTAGAACTTGAACTGGCAGAAGAAAAGTTACCCATGACCCTTTCTAGGCAAGAAGTAAGTCGATAATAGTGTTTTGTGAAAAAAGAAAAACTCTGCAAAGCATTTGCATTTATCTCTAGTTCTATCCAGTAGTTTTATGTGATTATTTCCCATAGAAGATGACTAACTTGATTTAGTGCAGAAAGCCAGTTTTCTTCATGAAGTTCTAAATTATCTCTGCTTTTCTTGGTACTGTTAAACTTTTAAAAGTATCTGTCATTCTAAACTTTAAAAACTAAGCACATTGATTTAAATGTATATATTCTAAATATATTATTTGTCTAAGTTATTTTCAATAATGTACTATTTTGTAGCTTTCTCTAATACATCTTTCTGGGGCAAAATATAGAGACATTTTAAAAACCAATTCTTTATTAATGGTCATTTAGATAGCTTCAGCATTTCCCTATGATAAATCATACTAAGAGGAGTATCCTATACTAGAAGTGATTGCATGCATAATAATCTATGATTATTTCCACTGGGAAATATTCTAGAAGTGTGGTTTCTGGAGTGTACGTATGAAAGATTAAAGTTTCTGGACATTTCTAAGGCGTTTTATACATATTACCAGAGGGTTCTGTGTCAGTTACATCAATTTATATTCCCATCTGTAGTGTTTACCCATGTCCTGATCAATAGCAACTATTATTTTCTTTAAAAATATTTTTTAGAAAAAGATATATATGTGAGCCCTAGCCGGGGGTACTCAGTTGGTTGGGGCATTGTCCTGTACACCAAAAAGGTCTGCAGGTTCGATCCCTGGTCAGTGTTACATCCCTGGTTGGGGTGTGTATGGGAGGCAACCAATTGATGTCTGTCTGTCTCTCTGTCTCTGTCTCTCTGTCTCTATCAAATCAATAAAAACCAAGCAAGCAATAAAAAATAAAATTAATACACTTATCCTTGGATGAAAAGAATTCAAACTGTTTAGAAGGTACAAAACAAAAATGAGCTTTGGACAAAAGGAAACTGAAAAAAGGATGGCTGAGTTTGGAAGCTGTCATGTGAAAATTAGAGGAAGGTATTTTGAATACTTAACCTGAAGACGGGAATATTAGAGAGTTTTAAAAGCATCCGTTGTCAGCTGCTCTAGTTTTGAAAAGGAATTAAGTATGTTCTGTGTTTCATAAAGTAGAGCTAAGATAATGGGGTAGAAGTGAAGGGAGGAAGGTTTTAGTTCATTTTGAGAAGCAAAACATATCCGCGAATGGGGTGAACTGTTTCATGAGGCGATGTACCTCCTGTCCTTTGTCAGAGGGGGACCTGAGAAAGGTGTTTTTGAGGTCATTTCCACCTTGATTAGCGAAAGCAATTGATGAACTCTCAAGTTTCTTTTTAATACCAAGCTTCAGTTAATACATTGGGAGCCCTCCCAGTGGCTTCTTAATGTGTTCCCAGCTAAAGCTGTTGGTACTTTAAAAAAAAATTTGGATCAATCTTTAATTATAATTTTTGTTTCTCCTTTTTATGAAATATAGCATTTATATAGTGTAAAAAACACATATGTTCAATATAATGGATAATTTTAAAACAGACTCCCAAATAACCATCACTCAAGTCAAGAAATAGGAGTACTATCAGCACCTTAAAAGCCTTGCATGGGCCACATCTTGATTGTACTCACTTTCTCTGCTGAGGGACAAATGTTTGGTTTAAATGTAGTATTGCAGGTGACCTTGGCTATGGTCACTGAGTTATATCGGCTGGCTCCAAACTTTATTTTCCTTCTCTATGTAAATAGTATCACTTACTCCCATCTTAGAGTTTTTCTTATGTGTTCTACTACGTAGATTGGTACTTTCCTGAAATACCCAAAGGACTTAAACCATTAGGGCCATTTAAGGTGTACAGTGAGTTAGTATATTCATTCATGAAAAATTATAGGAAAAGCAAACAACTTTTTCACTGACATTTCAAAATAAGTGGTCACCTAAAATAGGAATTACTATTACTAATAACACAAGGAATTACTACTATGTTTTTTGTTTTTTTTAAAATAGGTTATCAGAAGATTGAGAGAAAGAGGAGAACCAATCAGACTATTTGGAGAAACTGATTATGATGCTTTTCAACGTTTAAGAAAAATAGAGATCCTCACACCAGAGGTTAACAAGGTAAGAAGACAGAACAAAGCTAAAAGAATATTACTGTGGCACATAAACTAGAATAGTATAAAGTCTGATGGAGTTTGACCAATTGCATCAGTGTAAGGAAAAATGGAAAAGGTCCCCAGATTACTTACTACTGGTGAATATAATTTAAAAATATTTTTTTAAAAAGCCCATATCTTAAGTATACGGTTCAGTATATTTTGACGACTACCCTTGTGAAGATATAGAGCGTTTTCATCATCTAAGAAAAGTTCCCCAGCGCCCCTTCTTGTCCAGTTCCGTATTCCTCATTTTCCACTCCTGGGCAAGCACCTTTTTAAATTCTGTCGCCATAGATTAATTTTACTTGTTCTACTTTTTCTTATAGATGAAGTCATAGTGTCTGGCTTGTTTTAATTGGCATAATATTTTTTAGATTCATCCATGTTACTGCAGATGTCAGTAACTGATGGTATTCAGTCATATGAATGTACCACAATAGGTTTTCAACTTTCGGCCATTATAAATAAAAATGCCATGAACATTCTTATAGAAAATTGTTTTTGAACTGACGTTATTTCTCTGGGGTAAATACCTGGAAGTGGACATGCTGAATAGCAAGAATGAATGTATGCTTCACTTTTTCAGAGATGCCAAATATTTCCAACTGGCATCAACATTTGTTATTGTTAGTCTTTTCTATTTTAACTATTTTCTTGTATGTCATTGTGGTTCTGTTCGTGCCTTCCAGATAATGGGAGATCATGAGCATTTTTATTGTGGACTTATTGGCTGTATTTTTCTCTGTGTAGTTTGTGTTTAAGTCTCTTCATATTTTAATTGGGTTGTTTGTCTTTTTATTTTTGAATTGTAGGAGTGCTTCATCTATTCTGAACATAAGTCCTTTGTGAGATGCACACAAATACTTTTTGTGACTGTTTTCTCCTAGTCTGTGCCTTACTGATTCTCTCACTGGTGTCTTTTACTGGGGGGGGAAGGAGGGGAATGGTTTTAAATTTTGATGAAGTCTACTTTATCAGGATTTTGTTTTATGGTTATTGGTTTTGGTGTTTTTGCCCAAGAGATCTCTTCATATCCCAAGGTCTTGAAGAGATACTCTTGTGTATCTAAAAGCTAATAAGTTTTAGCTTTTACATTTAGGGCTCTGGTATTATTTTATGGTTCAGCTTATGGTTTGTTTTGGTGACTATTCCTCAGGCTCTTGAAAAGAGTTATGTTTTATGCTTTGGATAAATGTCATTTACAGTAGTGTTGTTCAGATATTCTGTGGCCTTATTAACTTAACCACTTGTTCTGTCAATTACTTAGACACAGGTGTGGGTATTTATGGCTATGTACCAAACTACCCAAAACTAAGTAGCCTAAAACAGTTTATTATTATAAAATCCTTCCAGTGATCTTTGACTGTAACAGACCATTCTGAAACCTAGTAACTTAAGATAATTTGTTATTATCTCTCCCAGTTCCGTGGTTTGATTGAGCTAAACTGGGCAGTGTTTAGCTTGGGATCTTGCAGGTGATTGCAGTCAGGTGAATGGCTAAGGTCATCTGAAGGGTCCACTGGACCAGTCTCCTACCTTGGCATAATACCTAGAAGGTTCTTCTGTGCTGTAGCCTGTGTCAGAATTCCCTTTTTCTTTTTTTAAGGCCGAAGCATATTCCATTGTACGTACGTAAAATTTGTTCATCCGTTCATCCTCGGACGTTTGAGTTGTTTCCACCTTTTGTCTATTGTGAATTAAGCTGATGAACATGGATGTACAAATACCTGTTTTAGCCCGTCCTTTCACTTCTTTTGCGTATATACCCAGAAGTGGAATTGCTGAATCATCTGATTATTCTATGTTTAACTTTTTTCCCCAAAGCATAAATGAATTTTGAAAAATTTTCTCCATTTATATAATTAATGTTAACAATTTGTTTTTCTTTATTTTTAGTCCTGCCTAACACTTTGTTAACCTAAATTCTTGGAAAGGGTTTTTGTAATGCCTCATTTCACCAACATTTATTTCTGTTCTATATCATAAGGTCACTTTTCTAATCAAAATATAGAATAAAATACTGCTGTGAACTATGAAGTTTTTATCTTATTTAATGTTTTATTACTTTAAAAATCTTCTACCTTTTAATATGAACCTATTTCAACCTGCTCTATTCTGATCTTGTTCAAGCCTGTGTCAAATAATACATGCTTTCTTATTTGTGCGTTTTTAAAACTTTGGGTATAATTGACACGTAACATTATATTAGTTTCAGGTGTACAACATCATAATTCACTATTTGTATATATTGCAATGTGATCACCACCGAAAATACAGTTAACATCCATCACCATACATAGTCGCTGAGTTTTTTTCTTATGATGAGAACTTTTAAGTGTTTTTCTCCTAGCACCTTTCGAATATGCAATACAAAAGTATAGTCACCATGATGAACATCACATCCTCATGAGTTATTTTTTATAACTGGAACAGTCTATTTTAAGTCAACAACTGAAGTTTGAACACATTCTGAAGTTCTGCATTTTTACTTTACCCGTCCACATTTTATGTTTTTTTAAATATAGTTTATTTAACATTTGATTATGCTCTTACAGTTACCCACATTTTTTTCCCATATGCCCTCCTCCACCCAGTAACCCCCATTCCCTCAGGCAGCCCCTCCTTCCCCGCCCCGCCCTGAGTACATGTCCATGGGTCATGCATATAAGTTCTTAGGCTTCTCCATTTGCTGTACTGTACTGTACATACCCGTGGCTATTCTGTAGCTACTAATTTGTACTTCTGATTTTTCCCCATTCTCCCTCTTCCTCCTCCCTCTCAACTGATAGCCCTCCAAATGATCTCCATATCTGTGGTTCTGTTTCTGTCGTGCTTGTTTGCTTCGTTGTTTTTTAGATTCAGTTGTTGATAGTTGTGAATTTATTGCCATTTTATTGTTCATAGTTTTGATCTTCTTCTTTTTCTTGGATAAGTCCATTTCACATTTCATATAATAATGGCTTGGTGATGATGAACTCCTTTAGCTTTACCTTGTCTGGGAAGCACTTTGTGTGTCCCTTGATTCTAAATGATAGCTTTGCTGGATACAGTATCTAAGCTGTACGTCCTTGCTTTTCATCACTGTGAATACTTCTTGCAGTCCCTTCTAGCCTGCAAAGTTTTTTTTGAGAGATCAGATGACAGGTATGAGAACCCCTTTGTAGGTAACTAGGTAACTGTCTGCTTTCTCTTGCTGCTTTGAAGATTCTCCCTTTTTCTTTAACCTTAGGCATTTTTTGTGATGTGTCTTGGTGTGGTCCTCTTTGGGTCCAACTTGTTTGGGATTCTCTGTGTTTCCTGGACTTGTTTGTCTATTTCCTTCACCAAATTAGGGAAGTTTCCTTTCATTATTTTTTTCAAATAAGTTTTCAGTTTCTTGCTCTTTCCCGTCTTCTGGCACCCCTCTGATTTGAATGTTGGTAGGTTTGAAGTTGTGCAAGAGGCTTCTTAGCCTAGCTTCATTTTTTTAGAATCTTTTTTCTTCTTCCTGTTCTGATTGAATGTTTTTTTCTTCATGTTCCAAGTCGTTGATTTGTTTGTCAGATTCATCCACTTCACTCTTAGTTCCCTGTCAATTTTTCTTTATTTCACTTAGTATAACCTTCATTTCTGCCTGGGTCTTTTTTATGCTGTTGAAGTACTCACTGAGTTCCATGAGCATCCTAGTACCCAGTGTTTTGAACTCTGCACCTGATAGATTTCTTATCTCCATTTTGTTTAGTTCTTTTTCTGGAGGTTTGTTCTGTTTTTTCATTTGGGCCCTATGTCTTGTCTCCTCATTCTGGCAGCCTCCCCATGTTTGTTTCTGTGTGTAGGCAGAGCTGCTTTGACTCCGTGTCTTAGTAACTTGGCATATTGCAGAAAAGCGCACCAGCAAGGTGGATGAGGTGGAGCTTTAGGTAACCACCTGGGTGGGCAACCGGTGCGAACCAGGTTGATGGAGTCTCACATATGGTGTCTCTGCTCTTGGCTCGGTGTGGGGGAGGGCTCAGAGTGGGGTCAGTGCCGTTGCCTGGCCTCTGGTGTTTTGTCCAGGAGGATGTTGTCTCCCGGCACTAGTCCTGTTGCCAGACACTTCAGTTTCTCCCCACATGCCACTGGTGCCCTTCCAGCTATTGACCTGGTGCCGAAGTCCAGAGGGAGTGAGTCTTGGGTAAGTTTTAGGTCCGTTGCAGGCCCTTTAAAAAGAGATTCCTGAGCATCCCACAGTTTCTTCTGCTGCCCCAACCCCCACGGCTTTTTACAGCCAGAAACTATGGGGACTTATCTTCCTGGCCCTGGAACCCTGGGCGCGGAGGTCTGGTATTGAGTGGGGATCCTCCTGAGGTATCCCTCTCAATTTTTACCTACCACATGTGGGCCTGGACTGCCCATTCCATGTCTGCGCATCTCCGCCCCTCCTACCTATCTGGATGAATGTGGCTTCTTGGTTGTCTGACTTCCATAGAGATTGATCTTCTGACGATTTTGGGTGATATTTGTCCTGTGGTCTTAGTTGTAATTATTGCTGTGGTTGTGCGAGGAGGCGAGCCATGTATACCTACACCTCTGTCTTGACCACAGGTCATTTTATGTTTTTGATGTCACATTTTATATCTTTTTATATTGTGTATCCCTTAACTAATTATTGTAGTTGTAATTATCTCTACTACTTTTGTCTTAACCTTCATACTAGCTTTATGCATGATTAATCCACTACCTTTACTATATATGTACCTTTAACAGTGCAATTTATACTTTCATATCCTTTTCTTATTACTCACTTGAGATCTTTCTTTTAAGTTGAGGGGAAAAAAAGTCCCTTTAACATTTCTTGTAAGGCTGGTTTAGTGATGGTCAACTCCTTTAGCTTGTTTGGAAAACTCTGTCTTTCCTTCAGTTCTGAATTATAACTTTGCTAGGTAGAGTATGGTTGGTTGGAAGTTATTTTTTCTTTAATACTTTGAATATATTGTGCCGCTCCCTCCTGGCCTGCAGGAAGAAGGCCAGGAAAAAACGGTTGATTATGTGTGTGGTTTCATTGTATAATATGTAACAAGTTGTTCTTCTCTGGCTTCTTGTAAGAATTTCTCCTGTCTTTTACTTTTGATATTTTAATTATAATGTGTCTTGGTGTGGGTATGTTTAACTTAGTGAGGTATTGCTAACAGGTTTCCACAGCAGCTCCACCATTTTACATTTCTAGCAATACACAGGGGTTCCGTTTCTCCATATCCTAGCCACCACTTGTTATTTTTTGGGTTTTTGTTTTTTGTTTTGTTTTGTTTTTTTGAAATAGCCATTCTTGTGCGTGAACTGATATTTCATTGTGGTCTGGATTTCTTGTCTACAGTACAGACAAGAAATCTTTTCATTTGCTTATTGGCCATTTGCATGGCTCATTCTGTTCAAATCCTTTGCCCACTGTTAATCATGTTGGTGGTTTTTTGTTAAGTTATAGGAGTTTTTATGTATCTGGATATCAGTCTTTATCAGATACTTGATTTTTAATTATTTTCCCCCTTTCCATGGGCTATCCTTTCACTCTGTTGATGGCGTCTTTGATGCATAAAAGTTTTAAATTTTGATGAAGTTCAACTTACCTCTTTTTTTTGTTGTTGCCTGTGCTTGTGGTGTTCTATACAAGAAATCTTTCCCAAATCCAATGTCATGAAGCTTTCCCCCTATGTTTTCTTCTAAGAGTTTTATAGTTTTAGCTCTTATATTTAGGTCTTTGATCCCTTTGGAGTTAATTTTTGTATATGGTGTAAGGTAAGGATCCAGCTTAAGGCTTCCATTTTTGTTCATCACAAATTGGATGTGAATACAATGTGGAATTTGCTGGTGTTAAAAATACGTTGATAGCCTGGGATATAGAGAGCCCCAAGTTTTATACAATGGACATTGCTAAATGTTTTTGGAATTCAGAAGAGACTTCAGGTGGTTTTCTGTGGTAAGTACAGATGGCAGGTGGCAAATGCAGTGTTTACTTACTCCACCATCCTGACTGGTAGTCTGAAATGAATTATGCTCAGTATTGGTCAGAAATCAAGTGTAATATGAGTGAAATTTCATATTAGGTATAACTTTTCACCTTTCTCAGGGATTGAGAAATGATCTGAAAGCAGCTTTGGATAAGATTGATCAGCAATACCTTAATGAACTTGTGGGTGGTCAGGAACCTGGAGAGGAAGACACACAGAATGACTTGAAAGTTCATGAAGAAAACACCACAATAGAAGAGTTAGAGGTAATCTCTACACCCACCGTACCTCATTCCCCGTCGCACCTCTCATTCTCTGCAGCAAATGGTTGAGTCCCTCAGATCGCTGAGTTCAGAGCACACTGTCCTCTTTGATCATTATAAAGGCCCTTCTTTCATTTCATGCTTGCATTTATTAACTCTCTTCTTTCTCATTGTCCACACACATTCCCCTACTTCCTGCCTTCAAAAGTAGTCGTTCTGATATATTTGATATGCACTGTTTTATTTGTCGGTGGTCTTCTAAAACCAGTAGTGTTTTGGGAGCATGTGTTTTTAGTTTCCATAAATGCTGTTAATACTGTGAAATTCTTTCTGCTTTTGACTTTTCCTTCTTGTACTTTGAACCGTTTGTTTAATATCCATCCTTGATGCCTATGCACATCTAAACCTTTGCTTTTAACTGCTAAGTAATATTTCATACCCCGTGGCATTCACTGCCGTTTACTTTTGTTCTCCCGTAATGGTGGGCGACTAGGTTGGTAAGAGCTTTGTGGTGAATAATCTTGTACATCACCCCTGTGGACTCAGAAGTGGGATTGCTGGGTTTATATATATTTAACTTGTCTAAGTACAGTCAAACCTCAGTTCTTGAACATCTTGGTTCTTAAAAATTTTAGTTCTCGACCAAGTTGTTTATGATATTAATGTCTCAGTTGTCTAACAAATCTTTGGGTTTCGATTCTCTACCTAATGACCCTTTCCTGCTGATCCCTGCATGACTGACCAGTCATGCTTCTCTCAGGCAACAAAGAAAGGAGATTTGGTTTTCAAGCAGATCACTTCTCAAACAGTTTTCCAGAGGGAATTAAGTTGGAGAACTGGGTTCAACTGTACCGCTAAGCTGCTCTCCAGATGACTGCACCAGTCCGTACCCCACCGGCAGGGTGTGTCTCACATCCCTACTCCCCGTCAACACTGGGCAATCCAGTGCTTTCTAATTTTTGTCAGTGTGTTGAATGTGAAGTGATATATATAATCTCAATTAAAGAACAGTGTTGTATTATCTAAATATCTAGCTCAAGGGAACAATATGGCTTAGTTTAAAGCTGTTAATACAGTGTAAAGTGTTAGTTTTTCTTTTCCTTTCAGTCTTTTTAATTGTACCCCACCCCTACCTCCGCACCCCAACACCTGTCTACGGACTCTAAATTATATTGGAATAATTGGTGTGGGCAACAATTTCTAGGTTTTCTTTTTTCCTATAATAGCTTTATTGAGAAATCCACCTATCATACAATTTACCAATTTAAAGTGTACAATTCAGTGGTCTATAGTATATTCATGGGGTGGCACAATTATCATCTCACTCCCATTTTAGAACGACTTTGTTTCCCTGAGACAAAATCTCTTGTGCATTAACAGTCAGTCCCCTTACCCTCGCTTCTGTCTTTTGATTCATAAATGGTAACATGCTTTCACAGCTTAAATGGCAAGTTGGTGTTTTCTAAAAAAACTTATCTAGAAACTCCATCGTCTTTTTCAATAGAAATTGGACAGTGTGTGATAAAGAGCCATATTAGGTCTGATGTTGATAACATCTATTCAGTTGTCGCTTTTTACTAACGAGCAGGAGCTTTATTTTTCCTCAGGCTCTGGGAGAATCTTTAGGAACAGGTGATGATCATAAAGACATGGACATCATCACCAAATTCCTTAAGGTATGTACTTTTAAGTTTAGAAAGGAGGATATTTTCATTGGTCAGTAACTGTTTCTATATTTTTGGATTATCAAGGTTAAAAGACTGGGAAGGGAAAGCTCAATAAACATTTCTGGTATGTGCACTGTTTATGGTATTGCTCTGCGCTTAGGTATAGAAGTTAATTAAAGACAGTGTGCATTTATGTTTCTCTGGCACTTTTTTAAAAAAGCTGAATTATTAATGTAAACACAAAGAATAGAAATAGCGCAGTGCCTAGAACAAGAATTATGGGGAGCTCTACATTTTTTTGAAGCACTTGAGGAAGGACTACAGTGCGGAGAGAGTTCTAGAAGCTTTTGTGGGAGGTGATGACATTAAGGAAAGGAAGGAAGGAGGGAAGAAAACATTGGCAGTGAAAAATGTGACCACATCAGTAACCTTTTAGAGACTCTTAATTTCCTTAGTTCTTCAGGTAGCTGTTTATTCTTGCTATGATAGGATCATTCCAACTTTCTTCTCAGCATATGTGTCTTTAGTAGTTTAGCATTTATTCAAAAATATTTTGTGTTCAGTCCAAAAGTAGACTGCAAAAGTAGAAAGTCCAAATACTATGACATCGTACTTGGGGGACTTATTAACTATCACAGCATATATGGCGTTATGGCTGATAATCAAGGTGGGGCAAAGTTTATGTGATAGAACTATAAGTAAAAGTTTATTTCTGTCCAGTACTTATTCATGTAATTTGGTAATTCTTTTTAGGGGGAAATGGATTATCTTTGAACCAAGAATATATATAGAACAGGAAGGTTTGTGAATTGCCAGAGGTGCTACTTTGAAGCATACGTGACAGAATCAGCAGATATAGTTCATTAATTATTAGTGGTTGATAGTGTAATTAGTCAAGAAATTTCTCTAAGGGTGGTACTACACTGCTTTGAGTGTTAGCGAAGTTTTAAACTTATTCAGCAACTGGGCGGTGTTGTGGTCTAAATTTACCCGTTCTTTCTACAGTTCCTTCTTGGTGTTTGGGCTAAAGAATTGAATGCCAGAGAAGACTACGTGAAGCGAAGTGTGCAGGGTAAACTGAACAGTGCTACGCAGAAACAGACCGAGTCCTATCTGAGACCCCTTTTCAGAAAGCTACGGAAAAGGGTAGGGTATCTCAAAAATTGCTTTTCTTAACTGATTTTTTAAAAATAGCATATAGCCTTGACCGGTGTGGCTCAGTTGGGCAACATCCTGCAAAATGAAAGTTCGGTTTGATTCCACATCAGGGCATGTGCCTGGCTTGTGGGTTTAGTCCCTGGTTAGGGTAGGTATGAGAGGCAACCAATCCATGTTTCTGTCCCTCCCTTTCTCCCTCCCTTCCCCTCCCTCTAAAAAGAAATCATTAAAAAGAAAAATCTTTATTTTTTTTACATTACCTTTTAGTCCACTTATATCCCCCCTTCCCCAGCAGTCACCACACTGCTGTCCGTGTCCACAAGTCCTTTTTCTTTTTTTGCTCAATCCTACCACCCCTAACCTTCCCCCTCCCCCTTGCCCAACTAGCTGTCATCCTGTTCTCCATTTCTGAGTCTGTCTGCGTTTTCCTTGTTAGTTCAGTTTGTTCATTAGAATTCCACATATGAGTGAAGTCATATGGCATTTGTCTTTCTCTGACTGGCTTATTTCGCTTAGCATAATATCCTCTGGGTCCATCTATACTGTTGCAAAGGGTAACATTTTCATCTTTTTTACGGCCGAGTAGTATTCCATTGTGTAAATGTCCCTTAGGTGTTTTATCATCTATTGATGGACTCCTGGGCTGCTTCCTATTGTCTTGGCAATTGTAAATAACGCTGCAGTGGACATAGGGGTGATTATGGTTTTTCAAATTTGTATTTTGGGTTCCTTTGGATATATTCCCGGAAGTGGGATCTCTGGGTCAAGAGGCAGATCCATTTTAAATTTTTTGAGGTGTTTCCATACTGCTTTCCACTGTGGCTGCACCAGTCTGTGTTCCGAGCAGCAGTGCAAAAGGGTTCCCCTTTTTCCGCATCCTCACCAGCACTTTGTTGACTTATTGATGATAGCCATTCTGACAGGTGTGAGTGCTATCTCATTGTGGTTTTAATTTTCATTTCTCTGATGAGTGACATTGAGCATCTTTTCATATGCCCATTGGCCATCTGTATGTCCTCTTTGGAGGAATGTCTATTAGGATCCTTTGCCTGTTTTTTAATTGAGTTGTTTAATTGGACAGATACAGAGAGAAAAATGAAACTAGACTACCCTTTACACCACACACGAGAATAAATTCAAAATGGATCAAAGACTTAAATGTTAGACCTGAAAATATAAAAATCATAGAAGAAAACATAGACAGCCAAATCTCAGACATGGTTCGTAGCAATTTTTTATTGGATATATCTTCCCAGGCAAGGGAAACAGAAGAGAAAATAAGCAAATGGGACTACGTCAAACTAACTAAAAAATTTTTGCACAGCAAAGGAAATCATCAACAAAATAAAAAGACAACCCACAGAATGGGAGAACATATTTACTGAGACATCTGATAAGGAGTTGATAAGCAAAATTTACAAAGTACTTAAAAAAACCCAACACAAAAAAAACCCAATTAAAAAAATCTTAAAAAAAGATAGAACATATGAAATTAGAACAAATTCAGTCTGTAACTATACACAACAGCTTCCAAAATTAATTTTGCTTTTTCTTTTCCAGAATCTTCCTGCTGATATTAAAGAATCAATAACAGATATTATTAAATTCATGTTGCAGAGAGAATATGTGAAGGTACATTACCATGCTGTGCATTGGATTATGGTTATGAGTGTATCTAGATTGCATGTATAATATGTTCATGTAGTGTGGGAATGTTTATTTATCATGTAGGAGATTGAAGAATAAATGTGGAATGAATTCTTTAAAAAAAATCCTTTTATTTTTCCTAATGCATTGCCACCTTAATTTCAGGCATTTAATATTAAACTTTCTGACTACACTGTATTTTTTAAGGCAGGTGTCAAGATTCTTGAGGTCATGTGCTAGAGATGGGCAAGGTGCATTTCATGACTGGGAATGAGTTTCAGAATTTGCAGATTGTTGGTTACTGCCCAGGACAAATTTTTCCACGGAAGCAATGTTGTGGAGATTTAAATACCTACTAATAAAATAGCTGAACAGTGGTACTAATTATGCTGTGGAATTTGACCATGACCATGTCCATGTCCATGTCCCTTTCTTTATACTTGTTTCTATGAGAATATGTTCCATGTCAGCCTGCCAGCGTTCATCTCTCCCATTTGAGGACCGCAGCAGTAGCAGACCCCTTGTAGGGGAAGGCTTCCCCCTTGCTCCCTCCTGAATGGCCCAGGGAGGAGGTGGCATGGGCAAAGGGCTCTGGTGTCCAAGTGCTGCTGGGGTAGAGTTTAGAAAGGGGAGAATGGGGGGCTGTCAGTTGGTGGAGCGGAACAAGAAGAGAAGGGCCAATTCCCCCCTGATGGAGATTGGAAATGGGACACTCCGTGGTGGGCCATAAGCTGAGGGTGAGGAGTGGGCCTCTGGTGGCTGTGCCTCCCAAGAGAGTAGCAGTGGAGAGTTTCAGTGCAACAGTTCCAGTGCAGCAGTTCCAGAAGAGTAGACAGGGCTCTGACAGAAAAGTGGGAATTACATTGCTTCTTCCTGTGTTCTGTGTGTCTTTGCTCAGAAGGGACCGCTGGCATTCCTGGGTGACTGGTTGGTCTCCTTGATCGGCACCTCATGCTGATGAGGCTAAAGTATTGTTTTTGCTTCCTCTATATGAGAGCCAGTTAATTTTATCAAAGAAAATGCTTCCGTTCTATGGCTATTAATTGTATTCTTGGATAGTTTCTGTTGCATACTGCTTACCAAGGACAGCATTAGAATGGATGGATAAGGCCACGATCACTGTAGAAGAACCCAGGTCACTTGCCTTTCCTCTTGTTAGGCTTCTCAAGCTCGTATATGAGAATCAGGTGCAGGTTTACGTTGCAGAAACTGCACAAAGAACCAAGAAACTTCAGTAACCTATTTGACAGTTTTCTTTGGAAATTTAGGGAAATTAAATATTGGAGATGTTATCAATTATTATCCAGTGTTAAAGTTTACATACATGGGGATCAGCAATAAAAATGTGTATACGGCCATGACTGATGTGACTTGGTGGATTGAGTGCTAGCCAGCAAAACAAAGGGTCGCTGGTTCGATTCCCAGTCAGGGCACATACCTGGGTTGCCAGCCAAGTCCCCAGTAGGGGGCGCTTGAGAGGTAGCCACACATTGATGTTTCTCTCCCTCTCTTTCTCTTTCCCTCCCCCTCTATAAAACTAAAATAAATTTTTAAAAAAATATATATATGCTCTTTTAAAGGTAAGCTTTAAAAAAACTGAGTAAAGCAAATTCAAATTAATCTTTAGGAAAGAAGTGATCTTTCAGTTAACCGATTTGTAATACCTGATATTTTTAAAGTCAGCTCGGTATATCAAACATCTAGGTGTTTGAATATTTTGAATGAAAATCTCTCTGAGGCCTGGCTCTATAGGCTTCTCTGAAACCCTCAAGGTCTTTTAGAATTTCCTTGCTATTTTGTTTTCCTTCCTTGCAAGTCACCAGGCTTGTTTTAGAAAAAGAGCCATCTGTCTTCATTGATTTCTGTCTTTACGTTTTATAGCTTTTACAACAATTTATGGTTCCAGGCAGGTGGGAATTTTGTGGGCCAAAGTGAACCAATCCCATCCTTGAGCTGATTCCAGAGCCAGTATTTATCCCTGTTCACACCCCTGCGTGAGCCCTATGTAGTAGCCCCAGTGTTCAGAGCCCCCACTGCTGTCAGAAGTCTTGACTGCTGTGCGTGGAGTGGACATGGTTTCAGGTTGGATTGTGAGGATCTAGTCAGCCTCTGTGTCCTGTGTGACCACCTGTGGCGAAGACTAGGTAGAAAGGAGATCCAGACTAGGGTTTCTGGCAGTACATCACGTTACCTGCCTGGTAATTCCAGATCAAAGTGCAGTAATATTCAGTGCACAGAGGCTACAGAGGAATGTTTGTCTTCTCCTGCACAAGGTTAGCTTTGGTTTCTGTTTTCCCATGGACATTTGTGGTCCTGGGCAGGGCAGTCAGTCATCCCATATTTTAACTCCTTTTGTTTGAATAAGGGGAATGGTAATGTTTTCAACATGCTTAAGAGATGGCTGAAAATCACATCATAAAGAGCTGTGTAATATTTGAAATAAAAAATTGGACCAACACAATATTTCTGCTCTTCTCATCTCTTCTCAATCTTTCTTTCTAGGCTAATGATGCTTATCTTCAGATGGCCATTGGAAATGCCCCTTGGCCCATTGGTGTCACTATGGTTGGTATCCATGCCAGAACTGGTAGGGAGAAGATTTTCTCCAAGCATGTTGCACATGTTTTAAATGATGAAACACAGAGGAAATATATTCAGGTAAGCAGCTTGGAGGGGGAGACATTTCTCTGGAGGTTAACATTCTCCAATTCCAAAACTGTATTTTGAGAGCACAAGAACTATGGCAAATAGGACAGATTATGCATGATAGGATGTAAGCCCAGTTCTTTAAGATGTGTTCACCGAATAAAATAAAAACTCTGTTAAGTTTCATATGTGAGCGGTCCCCGACATCTGTGACACCAGGGACAGGTTTCGAGGAAGACAGTTTTCGCACAGGGCGGGGGTTGGGGGACGGGGGTAGGAGGAGACAGGAGGTAGAGCTCAGGCTGTAATGCCAGGGAGGCTTAGCTCCCTGGCCTGCTGCCCGCCTCCTGCTGTGCGGCCAGTCCTCACAGGCCATGGACCATTGCCAGCCTGGGGGTTGGGGGCCCCTTGGAGATGCAAGCTAGGCTGAAGGGTTATGCTTTAATTACCTCAGCATTAAAATAAGACTGTCATAGTTTGCTTTGGGAGTTTACTGAAGAGCAGCAAATTTAGAATGTTTTGCAGTAAATCTTGTTGCTTTTAAGGTAGATTGAGCATCTACTAGGATAAAAGGTATGAATAGTAAACATTTGGCTTTAATGAACATAATTTTTAAAATTTAATTAAAAAAATTTAAAAACAGTCTTTTCCATCACCATTTATCCCCCACACCCCACTGCCATCACAGCATTGTTGTCCTTTCCCTGAATTTTTCTTTTTTGCTTTATCTCTGCCCCTGCCACCCCTACCAGCATCACCCCAGAGCTGTCAGCCTGCTCTCTGAGCCTGTCTGTTTTGATTGTTAGTGGTTTGAACGTAATTTTTAAGTAACTTGTAACAACACTTCTCTATATGAATAGCTCTGACGTGCTTACAGTTTATTTTCTCAGTTGTATATACATCACATGAAATCGTGTGCAGTGTTCCTGGTTCAGTTCTTCTTCTTAGTGGAAAAAATCAACTCTAGTTTTAGCTTTTGCCAAATTGTCAAGAATTTCAGGTTGTATCAGGCTGTATAATGACTTTCGCTGGATGTTAATTCTAAAGGTAGAAGATGACATTCTGAAAGCTTACTTAAAATTTGAAATTTATTTAAAATGCATAAAGTGCCTTCAGATTTTCTGCCACAGAACAATCATTAACGTAGTCATGAATTACCTTTTGGTTTGTATGTCAATTCCAAGTGATAAATGGTCATTTGTGTTATGCTTTTTCACATATGTTGGCATTTTAAAAACTGATTTCAACCTGATTCCTTGATATTAAACAACTGTAGAATTTATAGAGTTCAAATATACTTAGGAAAATTTAAGGACATTCCCACTTTTTAAAAATAACTACCAGTGACTATATTGGAGGTAAAAAGCTTTTAGTTGGCAGTTGGGGCGGGGGAGTGGGGGAGATGTTTGGCTTTAACAATAGAAAACAATTTCCAATGATGAAATTTGCTTAGTGTGTTCGACTATGCCTTCGTCAAAGCTATAGTGTGTATAAGAGTCATGTAATTAGGCAAAAGGTCTTAATTAAAGAGGATTTCTTTTTTAAATAATGATACCTTTCCATTTACTGGTCTTTGAAAAAAGTATGCCTAGTACTTATTTTTAAAGCTTCCTGGTTTATATTGGAAGCTTCATAGTCACCTATCTCTCCTCAGTAGTTCATGCCTTTTAACTGTTACCTTCTCATTTAAAAAAATTTCTTTTATTCTACGAAGATGATTAGGGAAAATTGGTGACCATACTATGTCTGAGCTTTGGGAAGGTGTTTGACCCAAACCCAGTCATATTTTTGTGGACAGATGTAGGCATGACAGCACAGTCAGATGACTCGTAGCTTGTGAGTGAGGGAAGCCATGGAGTGCTGAAAGTGAATCCGTGTCTACTCCGGTGCATGCTGGCAACATACGCCATAGGCTCTTAGAGACCACAGTACTGTCCTGTTGAATATTTTAATGACTGATTCAGATGACTGTGCAGAGAGGTATGTTGAGCAGACTTAGACAACAAGAAACTAGAAGGGATAGCATGTGAGTTAAGGCAGAAAGCAGACTGGCATTGTAGAAGCTCTTGACAGCCCGAAGAAAGGACAGGTTCCAGTGTTGCCCCATCTTTATTTATTTATTTATTGGGCGTGAGCGGCCAAAATCTTTATTTCTTTTAAATGTGGACACTCCTGTTTTTAAACTCCCAGCACCAAATATTAAGAAATTAGCATTGTTTAAGGCTAAATAGAATCCCAATTTGTGATCTGTGTCATTGAAACCATAGTGCAGTTCAAGGCAAAGCATGCCGCCAACTCTGTGTGAGAGTTTTATGAAATTCGTAGTTACATTTAACTGAGTAATTTTCTAAGCTGTCCTGTGAATCTCCTTGTTAGCTTGGTATTTAATGAGGGTAATTTGAATTATCCTAAAAAACAGGACAGCGTAAAGATATTATTTGAAATTTAAGCTTGATGTTAGCAAACCTTTGGTCAAAGGATCATAGGCCTCTGTTGCAACTACTCACCTCTGCAGCTGTAGTGTGCACGCCATCTGTGGCTGCATTCCCATAAAACCTCAGTTAGAAAAGGGGCTGGTGGTCTGTGGCTATAGATTGCTGATCCCTGGTAAATTCATAACCCCAGATCTTTTCTACGTGAAGATATTTGCTGTGGAGGTAATTGCAGGTCATTTAATGGGGTGATTGTTTGTTTTAAAATTGACATAAAAGATATCAACAAACAGTGTAGTGTGTGGAGTGTACTAATCTTAATTGTAGAGCTCAATGGTAGAGAGAGAGGGAGAGGAACATCAATCTGAGAAAGAAACATCAATCAGTTGCCTCTCGCACACACTCCGCCTGGAACAGAACCTGCAGTGTAGGTGTGTGCCCTGACCAGGAATTGAACCTGTGACCATTTTGGTTGACACTACAGTGCTCCGACCAACTGAGCCACGCTGGCCAGGTCACACTGATTCCTGGTATTTGTAATATGTATTAAGATGAAAAACAAGATCTAGATAAGAAACATTTCTAGCAGCACTCTAGAAGTTTCCTTGATACCTTTTCCCAGCCTGAATCCTCCCTGTCAGCGGACGTAGCCACTGTTCTGATTTGTGCTATTATTAATTTTGTTTGTTCTTGGACATCATTTCAGTAGAATCTTACAACGTGTGGAGCAATTATTTGTTTTATTCAGAAGCACTGCTGAGAAATATCTGTTTTATGAAATATGGTAGAAGACAACTCAAGGGGTTATTTTACTGTAATATGATTTCATATTTTGGTTTTATGCAAACCTCTATAGAATTTAAACTGTGGAAGTTGTTTGAAGTGTCCCTTTCCTCACAAAAATTAAACACACCTCAGGGAGGATTTTCACATTGTGTAGATCAGAGAAAAGTTGTACAGCTTATTAGGTGGCCTCAAATCTAAGGATGGAGCCTTAGATTTGGCTGGTGTAGCTCTGTGGATTGAGCCCTGGCCCATGAGCCAAAATGTTGCCGGTTCAATTCCTGGTCGGGGCAACAAGCCTGGGTTGCAGGCCAGGTCCCCTGTTGGCGGTTTGTGAGGGGCAGCCTAGCCATGCATCTCTCACACATCTATGTTTCTCTCCCTCTCTTTCTCCCTCTCCTTCCCTCTCTCTAAAAAAAAAAAACCTAAGGGTGAGATTTCAATTCATGGTAGTAAGTTCAAGGACTTTGTTCTGCAAAATACAGATGTAGCTTTTGGCCCAGATTCCAGTATGAAGCTTCTTTATAAAGGTTATAGGAAGCTCTTGATTATTTAGAGACTATAATTCAGTCATGTCAAGACCTCTCTTGGAACAGTTCATGTCTCAGGTGTCTGTACCTGTTGGTAAAGATGATAAGGATGAAATGGTGAAATTGACATCAAATGGGGCAAAAAAGTTATTAAACAGTCTAGAGTGAATTATATACATGAATTCAGTTTGAGTGATATCCTTGTATGGAAACAGTTTTTGAAGACAGTTTTTGAAGCATTGGCTTTTTTTATACATAACTATGGGTATTAGTGGAAACTGTAGAAATTAACTTTTAATCATTAAGTAAACCTTCCTTGAACATCATATTACACACAAGTCAAATGAGCATTCCTTTAGTCTGAAATTAGGAGTAATTGTTAACGTGTGCATAGCATGTTAATTCATTCCTCTATTACAACTTGGCAGTTCACTGGCAGAACTTTTTAAACACCTAGGTGGAACGTGCCACTCAGCTTCTCTCTTACTTTCCAGCCTCTTAGGCTGTACTGCTAAATGGGCCTGAGCTTTCCTCTTCAAGCCTGTTCTTACCATGTGGACTTGTGACAGGTACAGAAATAAGTCGATTTAATAAAATGTCTTTTATACTTTAAGAAAAGATTCCTTAAAAACAAACAAAAAAATGTTTTCCAAGTTCTGTTAACTAGTGATAGTTTATGAAAGAAAAGGGAGATATAGCTAAAGAATTATTATAGTTTCTTTGGTTTAAAAAAGTGTTTGTTTTCTGCAATAAAAAAAAATGAATGGATTGGGTTGTTCTTTTTAATGGTTTCTCGATTATCTGGATATAAAGAAATCTCATTCAGGATTTGTATCCTATGTCACATACTGTGAACACACCAAGTTGTATCTGTATTTGATATATCCTTTTTTAGTGTATTCTGTAATGCTTTCAATTAGATTTTTTTTAAGTTGTGAAATTCACATGATGAAATTTACTGTTCTTAACTGCTTCTAAGTGTACAGTTCATCAGTTAGACTTTCAAATGCAGACTGTTTTTCTTGAAACATATTGATTTTAAAAATTAATTTAGTTAAGTATTATGTGGGGACTAAGTCAATGAACTGTTCATGTGGCACCTGTAGACTCTGGAAAGGGGCAGGCCTCGGGGCTGTTAGGCACGTCTAAAAGGCCAGACCATGGGAAGGGGATGGAAACAAGCGGTTGAGAATTAGGGTAAATAGTCCAGAGGTTCCCTTTACCCTGCACAACTGGGCCCTCCTGCCCTTCTCCCACTCTGGCACAAATCAGGTTTACCGTATTACGCCGTGTATAACGCACAATTTTTTGGCCAAATTTTTTAGCTAAAAATAAGGAAGCACATTATAGGGGGTAGTAGGAATTCTGTAGCTAATAAATGTTTTTAAATATTTTGTTCATGCTTATGCTTTAAAAATGTAACTCTAGAAAGCAATAACGATATCTGTATGCAGAGTAATGCCCTGGAATACGATAATCAGCTTTGTTGAACTTAGGATGAACTTGCATCGAAAGCCGTTTTGACCAACAGTGCAATGAAATGAAATGAAGAGCAACATGTTGTCTTCCATAGAGTAAGGTAGATGATGCCACTTGTTAGCCACTTGTTAAGATAGGTGATGCCGACTTTATTACCATAGTGGGAACAGCGAGACACTTCTCTTCATACACTTTAGGTGGGAGGAATTATCTCAAAATCCCTTGGAAAATGTCAAAAGGGCTTTCATACACTGCCAACTTGCAGCTAAAAGTTATTAAATATGCTAAAAAACATCATAACAGAGGTGCTGAGAGACACTTTGGACCTCCTCCCACAGAGACTGTTATCAGAGTGTGGAGGCAACAGGAAAACATGCTTCTTAAGGTGCCAAGACAGAAGAAGGCAATGTGAGGGATACCTCCAAAGTGGCCGGAGGTGGAGCAGTAGGTGGAGACCTAGAGTCCGGAGCAGCTTCAAACTGGGATCTCCATTTCGACCAAGATGACATAAGAAGGTAAAAGGATTGCACGAGAAAAAAATTGGTATCTCAGGGACACCTAAATGGTGCTTTAACTTTATGAAGAGAGAAAGTTTGAGAATGAGGACACGAAAGGAACTTGCCCAAAACCTTCCAACAGCCTCTGAGAATCAAGTTTTGGAATTCCATTCCTGTGCTATCAGTCTTCGAAAGGCTTACAACTTTGAGCGGCCCCAAATCGCCAGTATGGATGAGGTCCCACTCACGTTTGATGTGCCATCCACATGCAACAGAACTGGGGACGTCAAAGGAGCAAAGACTGTGGCTGTTACAACTAGTGGTCCTGAGAAAACACCTTTCATTGTTATTCTAACCTGTTGTGCAAATGGGACAAAGCACCTGCCTGTGGTCATCAATAAAAGGAAAAGGTTCACAAAAGAAAGGATTCCAAGTGGAGTTATTGTTCACTTCTTTGGACAATTATTTCCAGACAGGTGAAGTCTCAGAATGTGCCCTCTCATGTACCCATCTCGGTGATCGCCACAGCGATAGCTAGCACTTCTGCGATGCTTTCTGTGAGCCTCCCTTCACCAGTTTAGAGCAACAGCATGAGGATGATGTGCTTTCTGTTTTACAAGTGGGGTAACAGAGGCACAAGAGAATTAAGTTCCGCAGGCCACACAGCTAGGAAATGATGAGATTGAGATTCGAACCTGGGTTGTCTTTAACTCCACTAAGTTATATTGCCTGTACTAGAGGATGTGTTCCCTCAAGTGAGGGAAGCAAGCAAAAAAGCTACGAGAAATGAGATCTAGCCCAGGAGCAGGGAAAAGGAGCTCCCAGGTTGAAGGTGAGGGGATGCTGTCAGATCGTAGCAGCATACAGGAGGCCTGGAGCCCAGTTGGTCTAGAGTGAAACAGGCAGGCAGAGGGCTCTGAGAAATAAAAATCGGGTGAGATACACTACCGATGTGTTTGGTCATACTGAGACTTGTCTCACTGTTGGGAGAGCGAACTGTGATACCTACATGGGAGAGCAAAAAGATGAGGAAGAATACCCGTGAAAAGAAGATCCTTGTAATACACTATGAGGTTCTGTTTGAAGAGTATCATTGTAGATCTTGTAAGATAAATCCTGAATATTGCATTCCGTAAGCATTGTGATTGGGGGAGTCTGGGCAAAGTACGTTTAGGTGTGTGTGTGCTTATGCAGGGACAGTGGGTGTGATGTAGAGAATTACACCCTTAGCTTTCATAGTAAGAAGCCAGTAGATTAAAAAATAAATTAAAAACAAATCAAGCAGTGTCAGCGTAGTATTTAGAAAGAGGGCAGTAAATACCAGAAGAAACACTAAAGAGATTTGAAGTGGTCGCCCGTGGGGCACTGGAATTAGGGATTGGAAAGGGTGAAGCAGAGGACTGCTATCATTTGATGTAAGATCTCTGTGATTTTTTTTTCATAATAACACAACACATGGAGTTTTTCTCGACTTTTCTCTTTATGTTTCATCCCGTATACTATATGTTCGCAAACCTTGCTGGTTCTGTATTTCAAGTATATCTGAAACCTGATTCCTTCTTACCACCTCCACTGCTGCCACCTGGGTCCAGCCACCACCCTCTGTCATGTGCAGTGTTGCAGCGTCTCCTCTGTGGTCTCTGAGCTTCCGTCCCTGCCCCTTTCAGCTGGGTATCCACACAGCACCCAGAGTGATCCAGTTAAACCACAAACCAGATTCTGTCGCTGTCTCGCTCTGAGCCCCACAGCGGCTCCCTAGTTCCCCTGGAGTAAGACAGAGTCCTTCAGTCACGGGCCCATGTCCACACAGCCCCTTCCTGCTTTACGCCTCTCCATAGCACTTACCGTCATCTAACATGTTAGGTATTTTACATATTTATTTTGTTTCTTGTCTGTCTGCCCTCATTCCTAGAGCCCGGGATAGTGCTTGGCACATAGTAGGGCCCGAATAAAGATTTAATAAATGAATATTTTGCTATTATAAAAATAAAAATTATATTAAAAAATAACACTAGTTTTTAAGAAACTATTTGCAGTGAGTTCAACAGCTCGCTGCTTTACTAGTTTTAGCATCACAGGCGATTTGAAAGTGAAATCCTGAGGGATCCAGTTGAAAAGGTTTGTTCCCATTTGGAAAATAACTGTACAGTTGCAAAATTATGCCCCTTTAATTTAAAAATCTGTGCTTTGTACTATCAATCCTCACTGCAAAATTTATCATAATGTAAAATAAACTTTATGACATGGGCTGTTGATTTCTGAACTTTTTGGCAGTTAACATTTCAGACAAGATACTAGCATTGATCTTTAAATCAGATTCTGCTTAGTGAGGGTAAATAAACGTCACAGATACCTTCTTTAAGGTGCAAATACATAAGATTCCAGTTCTTAAAAGGAAAGTAACTACCTCCATGAGTCGTAACATACATTTGTCTTTTATTTGCTCATCCTAATTCTTGCCATGATTTGCTGCTGACTAAAGCTATTTGTATGTGATCAGGGTTTTCTCTTTCTCCTCCTCGCCCCTCTTCTCACCTGTTTCTTATGAATTGTTTTGTTTTTATTTTGGGCTTAAAAGTTGTTTAAATACTTAGGAAATTACAGAGTAATGAAGAGTTCTACAGGCTTGATGATGTTTCAAGTCAGGTATCTTACCTCAGCCAACATTTCATCGCAGTTCTTTACCTTTCCTCCTCAGACTCCTAGGTACGCGCTTCTGTTGTTGGGTTGTGCAGTGAGAGCCACATACTCTGCTTTCCCACGAAGTCACAAAGCTCTTTCTTTGAAGAGATGATGTTTGATTTTATCACTTTAAGGAAATTAAATGAATTTGGGGGACATACTTATACACTTTACGATATATATGCACTTTCATATTCAATATCCAATATAGACCTGCACATAGTCAACCATTGTCTTCTGATTGGATTTCATTATTCTTCTCAATGTGATAGGAATTGGGTGACTCTAATTTTTGTGAACCCAAGCTGAGAAACCTTAAAACAATTTTTGTCAAAAATGACATTGGAAGCAATTAAAATTAAGTGCTGCTGTTCTTGATGGCGGTTATTTTTAATGACTAATCAATATAGCTGTACATACATAGATTTCAGCAAGACTTTTGACAGTCTCTCCTTGTAAACATGGATACATGTAGGCTGGTAGATAAAAGTTAATAGTATTCACTGCTGGTTGCAGAACTCTGCCCAGCAACTGTTCTAGAGGGACCTAGAGCAGCATGACACAGGTTTCTGCCCTGGTCTCTGGCCTGTTGGTGAGTTTGGATGATGACTTAGAGGCGCATTTGCTTACTGGTGAATGAGAAAGCTTAGGGGAATAGCTGAAAACGAAATGCCAACGAAGGGTTTTCAAAGATCACAGACATAAAGATGAGTTGCAAGAGACTGAAAGTTTTAAGAGCCACAGTTTTTGTCACCAGGTAAAAGTATCACCATAAAGTTAATGACTAGATAAGAACTGGTCTAATTGCAGCGGAGATAGGAAGCACCTGCAGTTTGAGAGGTTGTGGGAATTTGTGGTGTGCATTGTAGTTGTCTGAAAAGACTAAGGGCCTGAGTAACACAGCCAGCAAAGGTACAAGAACAAAGGCAGTGCAGTAGCATGATCCTGAGTTCGGCAAGACTGACCAGGTCGCATTTTGGAATGTTGTGCTGGGTGTTACGATATTAAAGTGTTTTCTCTATGTAGTATTTTGTGCATACAAAAGGACACATGCAAGTTACAAAGTAAACAAAACAATATCTAAAGGCCTTAATAGCGGCTTAAGAACTAGAGCATTTTGAAAGTCATGGATCTGTATTTTCCTTCTCGACCCCAAAAGTAACCATTATCTTGAATCTGTCACTTCCTTGCTTTTTCAAAAATAATTCTGCTTTTGTAAATTGCACTGCTTTGAACATTAGGGTACATAGGTTCTTTTGAATTGGTGTTTCCAGATTTTTAGGGTATAATCCAGTAAAGACAAATACCATATGATTTCACCTAGAAGCGGAGACTAATCGAAAGAACAAGCGAACAAGTTAAATGTAACTGGAGACATTGAAGTGAAGAACAAACTGACAAGTGAATAGAGGAGAAGGCGGGAGGGGAAGATGGGGGAAACGGGAAGGGTGGTCAAGGAACATGTATGGGGGACTCATGGATGAAGTCAAGGGGAGGTGGGGTGGGGGGAGGGGGGAGTGGTAGGGGGAAATGGACAAAACTGTACTTGAACAACAGTTAAAATTAAAAAAAATTCTGCCGTGTGTGTGTTTCTAAGCAATATATTATTTTTGAACTTGTTTTTGAGTTTTATTAAAATGCTGTTATACTGTTGTACAACCTTTGCCACTTGCTGTTTACATTCAGCGTTGTTTCTGAGATTCATGTATATCAATTGTTCTCAACCAGAGTCCCCTGTCTGGACCATAGGACACAGAAGATGATTTGAGTGCCTATTTTCTCGTGTTTCTCTAGGATGTACACAGGAGAGGAGCTGTCTCATTACGTACCATGGATGCTTGAGATTAGGCAGGGGGCCTTAACTCTCTACCGGAACCCGAGTTGTTATGTGTAGCTCTGTCTACTTCATTCATTTTGACTGCTGTGTAGTGTTCCATGCGTGAGCATACTAATGCTATATCACATGTTCTCCTGTGATGAACGTGTGGGTTGTTTTCCATTCTGTTGCCACTGCTGTTGTTTTTGGGACCAGTTCTGCTGTGACTACTTTGCACATATCCCTGGGTGCACATGAAGAAACGTTTCTCTAGGTGTACACCTGAGTGGTGTTGCTGGGGACCGCCACATTTTAGAGGGGACACTGGTAAACGAGTGAATACAGAGGAGGGCAAGTAAGAAAAGTTCAACTGTATCATAACCAACCTTTCTTTTCCTTATTTTCGTAGGGACTGAAGAGGTTGATGACCATTTGCCAGAAGCACTTTCCTACAGATCCTTCAAAGTGTGTGGAGTACAATGCACTCTGAGCTCGGGGTACGAGGTGCAGATGACGATAGGAAGCTTAAGGGAGCATGGTTCGGACTTCTGGAATTAGCAGCAAGAACGAGGGGAGAAGAAAAATGGATTTTCTAGACTCTGGGTTCTTCCTAATGGCAGCTGTTGATTTTAAGAAGTGCCTTGGCGCTCATATCACATCTGACTGCAAACTGATTTCTGTCTTGCTGTTATTTTAAATAGTTGAAAAACTGAGTTCAAAAAGACTTTTCGCCTAATTTAAATGTGCAGTCAGCAGTCACAGAAGGAGGTTTAAAAGGACTCTTTCCCTCTAGACCTGAAAGTTGCAGTTTGAAAAGGTACAGTTGAGGGTGGACTTAATTGTTTCTGGAAAATGTGATTTTCACTTTGTCCTGTATACCATATTTTCAGAAAGTATTTTTATGTATTTCCACAAAAATATGGAACCATTTAATGAAACTTTCTAGTCCTTAAATGTTGCTGAAGGTTTGCCATCTGGATACAGAATTCAAATGTAAATATTGTTACAGTTGACTCAGGTGTTCTTTTTCTTGCATTTCGAAACTTGCTTTTAGCTTCTAAGGAGTGTCAGTTTTTGTGTTTGTTATCTCTTGGGACAGAGAATTGATAGGAAATAGAAGTTTGAAAAACAAAGATGGTACCAAGAGAAATTCAAATTAAGTAATCTCAGCACATCCAGGTCCAGGTGGGGAAGTGGATGGTCAAACCAGCCAAGAATGGGGACATTTTGATGCTGCCAGCTCTTCCTGTACTAGGGCTACCTGCAAATTTCGTTCTCATCGGACCTGCGGTGGACTGCTGTCCCCAGCTCCATCCCTCCAAGCAGAAGAGAAAGGTGCTATTACTCTTGTCACTGCCTGAGACAGTAGGCCCTGATCTGATTTTCCACAAATCAGGACTTTTGAATCTTGTGTTGTCATACCCAGGAAATGGTGATAAATTTTTATCACTGTGCTTTCTGAGGTGAGAAGACTCAGTTAATGGAGGGAAGTGGGTAAGTGGAATGTTACCTATCCACGT